>JALAJA010000150.1:84448-93678 GCA_023376005.1 Doryteuthis pealeii | reverse complement strand
TGGCTCTGGTCATACACCCCTCAACTTAACTTCCTTCTTCTCTCTCTCTCTCCCCTCTCCTCTCTCTCTCTCTCTCTCTCTCTCACACACACACACACACACTCTCTCTTTCGCATCTAATCAACAAACCTCAACATCTATATACCACGTCTGCCCCCCTTCCCGGCAAATCTGCCCCTCTTCCCGCCAAATCTACCCATCTTCCCGCCAAATCTGCCCCTCTTCCCGCCAATTCGTTAACTACTGTGAGAAAGTGTGACGTCGCCATCATATGGCAATATGACGTCAAACGGATGCCCTGACTGGACCCATCCATGCGTGACAGGGGATCAAACGGCTAAATGCCTGCATTCTGCGATAGGGGCGCCCTTGTTGAGCGGGGAGAAATCTGGCTAATGAGGAAACGTTTACACGCAATGTCTATCGACTGCAAACATTTAAGTGAAGGAAAGAGAGTGCGGGAAGGGGGGGGGCTAAAAGTTAGGGGTAGGGGTGTATGGAGAGGTTGGGTAATTAGGGTCTGGGGTAGGAAGGAGTTTTAGAGGAGCTTAAATAGAAATCAGCTAGGAATAAACAAATCAAGGAATGAGGACAGGAAAGAGAAAATGAAGGAAAAACGAAGGAAAACAAAGGAAAGAGGAGGTAAAAATTAAAGGAACGAAGAAAAGAAAGAAAATAAAAGGATGGATTAATGAATGAACAATGTTTGAAAAAAAAATAAAAGAAAGATAGAATGAATGAATGAAAAGAAATAAGGGAAAGAAAGAAAGAAAAATGTGTTTTGAAAAGAAAGGAACGACAGAAAGAATGAATGAATGAATGAAATAAAGGAAATGTTTTGTTTATAAAAAAGAAACAAAGAAAAAGGAGGTAAAATTAAAAAAGAAAGAAAAAATGAATGAATGAAAAATGTGTTTTGAAGAAGAAAGGAAAGAAAAATAGAATGAATGAATGAAAGAAAGAAAAGGTTTGTTGAAAGAAAGAAAGAAAAATGTGTTTTGAAAAAGAAAGAAAGAAAGAAAGAAAGAAAAAAAGAAAGAAAGAAAGAAAGAATGAATAAATAAATAAAATAAATTTTTGATTATAAAAAAGAAAGAAAGAAAGAAAATGTGTTTTGAAAAACAAAAGAAAGACACAAACAAACAAACAAACAAGCAAACAAACAAATAACATAATAAATAAATAAACATATCTTTTCTATGAGAAAAATATACAGAAAAAGATAAAGGAAAGAAAGAAGGAATGAATGAAAAAAAGAAAGAAAGAAAGAAATTATTTTGCTTTTATAAGAAAAAAGCAAAAAAATTTCTTTCATTTCTTTCTTTCTTTCTTTCTTTCTTTTTTTATTTCAGAGAAATAAATAAATTAAATGCGTTTTGAAAAAAAATGAAAGAAAAAAGAAAGAAAGAAAGAAAGAAAAATATTTTTGAAAAAAAAAATAAAAGAAAGAATATGCAGAAAGAAGATAAAGAAAGAAAGAGAGAAAGACATTACGTAAAAGAATGAAATAATAAAAACAGATGAAGAAAGAAAGAAAGAAAGAAAGCAAGAAAGTTAATTTCGAAAAAGATTCCTGAAATAAAGAAAAATAAATATATGGTATGCAAATGATAAAATAAAATAAAAAAGAACTAGAAAAGAAAGAAAGAAAATGAGTTTTACGAATGAATCAAAGAAAGAAAGAAAGAAAGAAAGAAAGAAAGAAAGAAGAAAGAAACAGACAAAGGGAGGAGCAACAAACATAGAAAGGATGAAAGAAAGAATAAAAAAAGAAAAAGAAACAGAGAAAAAAAAAGAAAGAAAGATGTGGAAAAAAGAAAAGAAAGAAAGAACAGAAGAGACAGAAAGAAAGAAAGAAAGAAAGAAAGACTAAAATAAAAAAAGGAGATTTGAATATAATAATTAATGTGTGCTCAAAAATAAAATGTAATTTATTTTCAGATAGAAAGTATTTTTGAAAAATAGGAGCCTTCAAAGATGAACATGCCTAAACATGACCTTCGCCTTCTTATGTTGCATGAGTTCAAGCTTGGGCACAATGCCTCCGAAACTGCTGCCAATATCAACAAAGCATGGAGAGATGAATCCACAAGTGATCGGATTGTACGAAGGTGGTTCCAGAAATTCCGCAGTGGAGATGAGTCTTGAAGATGAAGAAGGTAGAGGACAGACATGCAGTCTTGACAATGAACAATTGCAGGCAGTTGTTGAGCAAAATCCACGACAAAGTGTCAGAGAAATGTCTCAGACACTTTTGGTGTCAGCATTGCAACAGATTCTCGCCATTTACAGAGTATTGGAAAGGTGAAAAGGCTCGATAAATGGGTTCCTCATGAGCTCAATGAGCACCAAAACAAGGCGATTTGAAGTGTGCTCGATGCTCTGATTGCGTAACACCAATGACCCCTTTCTTGACCGAATAGTCACTTGTGATACAAGACCTTACCACATCCTCCATATTCTCCTGATCTTTCACCTACTGATTATCATTTGTAGGCACTTAAGCACATTTTGAAATGGTAGAACTTTTCGATCTAAACAAGAGGTGGAATCATCATTTAAAGATTTTTAATATTTTTTATTTTATTTTTAAATTTTTTTTGAATATGTGAACGAATGGCTAAAGGCATTATTGGTTGATTCTATTTTCAAGCCTCTGGGTAGGACGTCCAATTTCATATTCGCATGATAAATTAGGAAACTGTTGTTAGAAGAGGCACACTATCATTGAGATGGGAAAATCACATTACATTTGAAAACAAATCTCAAATTAATGGTAAAGAAACATGTGTGGGAGCTAGACTGGTTGCCTAACCAAATCTAAATATCTTAGTCTGGCCTACTATTTACTCAGAGCTGAGGGAAGAATTGGGTTCATGCCTTAAACAACCTTTTACCTAGCAAACACTTTTGAACTCTTTTGGTTGTTTTACATTGTATACCCCTGTTTGATATTTGCATTTGCACAGTAAACCTTTGTTTGTCTACTTTTCTTCAAAAGTGGCACCCATCTCCTCACTGTGTTTGAAGTACGGTTTATTCTCCAATAAAATTCAGGGTTTATTTAAAGATTTTGTTGAATCACAGCCAATAACTTTTTACCAACATGGAATAAATGACATCATAGATCGATGGCAGAGATGCATCGCTGCCCAAGGCTCGGATTTTGACTAATTTTAACATTTCTACTGTTAATGTTTCAACAATAAATGTATGTATTTGAAATCGGCCATTATTTTTGTAACAACCTAATATGAAATGCAAACAGTCTCAGCCAGGATTTGAACATAACAGGTTTTCCATTAAATATACAAAAATACAGGCAATCTCCATTATTAATAGAGATTCACTAGGAACCATATATTAGGTTGTTACAAAAATAATGGCCGATTGAAGTGCTCGGTTTTGAAATGTCATTTTTAACATAAAATTTGTTGTTTATTTCAGATGAATTTTCGCATATATAATAATTAATGTGTGCTCAAAAATAAAATTTGATTTATTTTCAGATAGAAAGTATTTTTGAAAAATAGGAGCCTTCAAAGATGAACATGCCTAAACATGACCTTCGCCTTCTTATGTTGCATCAGTTCAAGTTTGGGCACATGTTGCAAAATTGATTGTACAGAAACTCACAGACTTGGGATACGAGACCTTACCACATCCTCCATATTCTCCTTATCTTTCACCTACTGATTATCAATTTTTAGGCACTTAAGCACATATGTAAATGGTAAAACTTTTCGATCTAAAGAAGAGGTGGAATCATCATTTAAAGATTTTGTTGCATCACAGCCAATAACTTTTTACCAACACGAAATAAATGACCTCGTAGATCAATAGCAGAGATGTATAGCTGCCCACGGCTTGTATTTTGACCAATTCTAACATTTCTACTGTTAATGTTTCAACAATAAATGTATGTATTTGAAATCGGCCATTATTTTTGTAACAACCTAATAAAATGTTGCATGTATCTAGTAATTATTAAGTAATTATTGTAGCTCCGGCTCACGCCGGGGGTCCAGTGGCTTCGGCCCTGGATCTTTACGAGTTAATAGCGTCGATCCCAGAGGGCTATCCCCCCAGGCAACACCTGCCCCCTTGATTTAAAGGGGCAGGGCTGGGTTTATTGCCCAGCGCCTGAGGCGCCCCCCTTGAGGGGGAATGCCGACGGGATCGACGCAATTTTTCACCTGCCACTCCATGAGCTTCGGCTCGTGGGTGGTCCCACGTTAATAGGGACTTTGTGCCTGACCCGTACAAGTGGGGTACGCGGTAAATATCATCTAGTAATTATTAATCAAATAATTATTTTAAGTATTTCATACATCAATTTTACACCAAATCGTAGGTATCTATGTATTTGTGAAATTTTAAATTAACTTCTTGCTACTGAAAAATGAGGAGAGTAAAAAATAACAGATTTTATTTTATAATTTATTTTATTATGCTTTATTCTATGTGTTGATGGTTTTGGGTGCTGTGACATAGACGGTGACGTAGTTTTGGTTACAGACAAATGGAGACCGAATCTCCATTATTAATAGATTTACTAAGCTTAGCTTAGATGTGGCACAAGGCCAAAAGTATCGGTCGCCCAGTGAGAATCGGACTAATTAACACTGGTTTGCAAATCTAACTTGCTAACCACGTGAGGTGCCTGCCCCAGATTGATATTGCCTATTCTTTAAGTGGTCACCCATTTAAATAGTGAGCAGTCTAATTTCTGCTTAACTTCTTATTTACTCAGATGTTCTTAGTCCAGTATATAGACCACAGCAGTGTTAAAATCAGCAAGAATACATAGAAGAGTCACGGTTTGTCTGAGGAGACATACTGTCACGAAGAAGAAAAAGAAATGAAAATCAAAAATATAAAGAAGAAAGAAAACCAGAGAGAGAGAGAGAGATGGAGGGGGAGGGAGAGAGAGAGTGAGAGAGAGAGAGAGAGAGAGAACGAGGGAGTGGACGAGAGAATACGTGTGTGAGAGAGAGAGAAAGAGAGTTAGAGGGAGAGAGAATGAGAGGGAGAACAAGAGAGTGAGTGTGAGAGAGATGCGAGTAAGAAGAAGGATAGATAAAAAAGAGGAAGACAAAGAAAGTAAAGGAGAAGTAAGAAAAGAAAGAAAGAAGGAAAGAAGAAGACAAAGAAAAAGAAACAAAGAAGAAGAAGAAGAAGAAGAAGAAGAACAAGAAGAAGAAGAAGAAGCAAAGAAGAAGAAGAAGAAGAAGAAGAAGAAGAAGAAGAAGCAAATGAGAAGAATAAGAAGAAGAGGATGAAGAAGAAGGAAAAGGAACAAAGAAGAAGAGAAAAAATGAGAAGAATAAGAAGAAAGAAAGAAAGAAGAAGAAGAAGAAGAAGAAGAAGAAGAAGTCAAAATTATTTGGATCAGAGGCTCATCAAATGGGAAGAAGGGCCGGGCTGGGTTGGGTTTGAACCATTAAACAACGTTGAAGGTGTTTAAATAGGCCCCTGTTATCCGTGGGAATAGCCACTCGTGCCAGACGCCACCTGGGGGCGATCACCGGTGTCGACAGCATTTTTTCTTGTTGTCGTTGTTGTTATATATCAATGAGATAGAATCAAATTAACTTGTCTGCCACGATGTTCGTTTCATAAGCCCTACTCTAACATCCAAAAACGAGAATCTCCAACCCTCAGGCTCAAACCGAAACCCCCACCCAACCAATTCTCCATCTACCATCCCCACCACAGCTTCGGCCGACTTCTCCACCTCTGACGCCTGCACTATCACCTTCTTTGAGTTTCTATCTCCTGCGATAGCACTTCCTTGCTCAGAACCCCACCCTTACTCTCCTTCCCTTACTCTCCTTCAGATTCCCGCCATTTCTATCAGTATCTCCCGCGTTAATTTCACCTCAGTATCGCACTCATATTTAATCAACACGCTGAGCCACTGCCGCACCAACTTCCCCCTATCGTCTCTAGATACGCGCAACCACTTGCATGCAAACAGCTATGTCCGATTAATTTGAACTTCTACAGAGCCAGAGGCGAATATTAGCGCCGTATTTTCGTACGAAGAAATAAGCAGAAAATTAATACTTAAAAATATTTTCTTCTTTTTTTTTATACGTTTAGGACTATTTAAAATTGGGTAAAAAAAAAAACCCATTAACATCTATATATTTATACTCTTGTTACTTAATCTTCCGACCGTTATCATTTTGCAACACCCTCTGGTTAAAATTCAGACTGTCCACATCGTCCAAGATTAAATGCAAAAAAATTAAATCCTGATTATCTAATGTCTCTTATTGGCCGACTTCTTTTTTCTATTAGTAACGTAACCCAGTTAAATAATGGTTCATTTCGTTTTTATCATAAATAAAAAAGGGACGAAAAAGGCCATGCTACACAAAGAAATATAATACGAACGAAAGAAAGAGTTTATGGAAAGATACAGAGAGGGGAAGCGCGGAAGTGATAAGGCTAATTTGCTTCAATTGACCAAAATGAAAAGATGAAAAGAAGGACAGAAAGAAAGAAAGAAAGAAAGAAAGAAAGAAAGAAAGTAAATATTATGCATTTTTTTACAATAGCTCTTAAGTAAACATATTAAACGTAATAATTAAATCATCATATTGGAGGCACTGCCAACGTTGCCGCAAAATCCAGATTTTAAAAAATAAATTTAATTCCGTTAATTGAAAAAATTACCAAAAATCAGGGAATTGTTTAACGCCATGGTTAAGATATATTTCAGCAAAATTGACCAAAAAATGTATTAAAAATAGATTATATGTGTAATAATATATTAATGATTTGAAGGCAATTACAATGCGTATAAGAAATAAAAACAAAAAGATGTTATTTTTGTCTTATCGATTTCAAAGTATAGAAATTTATCTTCAGAGATTAATATCAGAAATGTACGTGCTTAATTTTTTTTTGTGGTTATATTTTTTTTATATGTGTAATATTATTATTATTATTATTATTATTTTTACTAGTGCTCATTATGTAACTACTTTTCAACTTAGACAAAAAATTACCTTAAATGATCGATTTAGTTAATTCTATTTCGTTTTTAAAATGACCTTTTTGGCAGACCTTATCATACTGGGATCTATAGACAGGTCCTGCTAGTAAATATAAAGACGAGTTGGGCGTTCCCTCATTGTGAAATGGTTAGCAAGCTTGTCTCGCCGGACCATATAATTGGGTTGGGTTAATACCCACTTGGGGTCCCATTGTGGTATAATGGTTAGCAAGTTAATCTCTCCGATCTATTGACTAGAAAGTTCAATCCTTGCTGGATGTCGAATACACACACACACATATATATATATATATTATATATATATTATATATATATATATATATATATATATATAAGACTGCGAAAAAGCGTATACATTTTAAAAAAAAAAAATAGGGAACCCTTATAATTAGATATTTCAATCTAAGTTGATATTTATTCTTTTTTCGACCAATCTCATCAGAGAATTTCGATTGATAGATGTTTGGGCTTAAGATCGGGATTGTTGTTGAAAAATAAAAGTTTTTTTTTTCAGGAAAGAGAAATCAAAAATCTGATTTCTCTTTCCTGAAAAAAACAAAAAACTTTTATTTTTCAACAACAATCCTAATCCAAACATCTATCAATCGAATTTCTCTGATGAGATTGGTCGAAAAAAGAATAAATATCAACTTAGATGAAATATCTAATTATAAGGGTTCCGTATTTTTTTCTTTTTAGAAATTCCTCTTTTAAAATGTATACGCTTTTTCGTAGTCTTATTAAATTTTGTACCCATAAAAAACTCTTTATATATATATATATATATATATATATATATATATATATATATATATAGAGAGAGAGAGAGAGAGAGAGAGAGAGGAGAGACCAAGTAACTAAAAAGCACCCCAAATCATCAACTTAATGAAAGGTTCATATTATAACATATATATATATATATATTATATATATATATATATATAGAGAGAGAGAGAGAGAGAGAGAGAGGGGGAGAGAGAGAGTGAGAGAGAGAGAGACCAAGTAACCAATAAGCACCCCAAATCATCAACTTAATGAAACGTTCATATTTTAACTCATCATCGGTAACCAAAATTCCAAATTTTAGTAAACAAATGATTTTAATCAGAAGTTTATGGAGATGTTGAACTCACAATAAATTAAATAAATAGATTATTGGTAAAATATTCAAATCAAAATTCAATAGCAAAATCTTTTTTTTAAATAAATCCTTTTTAATCAAAAAGTTATGAATATTTTTCGACACTTTACGATGATTTAAAAAAAAGACGAAAGACGTTTTTGTACTAAAATAGTTTTTACTTAATCAGAAGAGAAATGCAATTATGTTTATTTAAATAAAAATACAGTTTTTATTTACAAAATATTTTTATGCTTATTTAAATAAAAGGATGTCGTTCAGAAATAGTATCACACAATTTGTAAAATTTATTTTTTGTCAGATACAATATAATTGCAAAAATTGTTTGTTCGTTTATTTTTAAATATTTGAAAGCGAAACTTACTGGAGATGTGTTAAAATATGAACCTTTCATTAAGTTGATGATTTGGGGTGCTTATTGGTTACTTGGTCCATATGTATACCACAAAATAAATAATTAACACAGATAAACTAGCCTACTGAACATTCTTTATTCATTTGAAATTCCATGTAAATAGGAGGAGTCCTTAAGAAGGTCCGTATATGCTAACAAAATTACTTTTCAGTTTCATTAACAAGAGTAAGGATCTGGGCGGATGCAGGATGCTGCATAGAGGACCTACCGAGAATGATGAGCGATAGGGACGGATGGAGAGAGATTGTCATAGTTATCCGCCCTGAAAACGCGACATGATGATGATGAAGGATATTAAAACTAGGTGGCCACCATACTTCTCTCTATGATATGTATGCGTTATGGTAAGATCACCTCTAATTTCCTTGGTTTCTTTCAATATCTGTGTGACGACTCCAGTATATGACTGGAGGCATATCGAAAAATCAGGACCCCACCTCTGTATTGAAGTGTCGATGTAGCTATTTTGCAAAAGATATCTATTTAGCCGCCGTAATAAAATACTGAAAAAAGTTTTGTTTCAGTTTCTTTGTTCGATAACATAAAAATTCGTCGGTTATTTACTGCCAAAACCAGCCTTGTGGAAGAACAGTAGTGGTACTACTAAACCCACCTGTGAATATATCACAGTATGATAATCTAATTAT
>JALAJA010000150.1:76948-79448 GCA_023376005.1 Doryteuthis pealeii | reverse complement strand
CCACTAGCCCACGCGCCTCCATATATATATATATATATATATATATATATATATATATATATATATATATATATATATTTCACATAGCTCTAATACCTTTGGGAAAGGTATGAATCCATATATTCTCCCTCCAGCAACATTGCGTTCGCAGTGTTTAGTGTTTATTTTTACAGATGGGAGACCTGTCAGCTTCAACCTAGATTGCTTAAAAAGTAGTTTTAAGTTCCTTGGCTGTGTACATACCAAATTTGTTACCTCTTGGTAAAACATTGCGTAGAGGCATACAACACACACACAGACACACACACACACACACACACAGACAATTCCAAGTATTTAAATCTTCATATTATTTACTCTTTCTGGATTTTAATCATTACTACAGTATATATATATATATATATATATATATATATATATATACATATATATATATATATATTTATTTATTTATTTATTTTACATATTTACTCCCATATATATATATAGCGTGGGCTAGTGGTTAGAGTCGTGGGAAAGGAATCGTCGATTCGTGTTCAATTCCTAGATGAAGCTGTTGGCATTTCACATAGCTCTAATACCTATGGGAAAGGTATGAATCCATATATTCTCCCTCCAGCAACATTGCGTTCGAAGTGTTTATTTTTACAGATGTGAGACCTGTCAGCTCCAACCTAGATTGGAAAAGAGTTCTTGCTTCAATGGTGGACATTTTCGTTCTAATGAATTGGATTATTTACTGATGCCACAAAAGTGCTCAATATATTAAAAACATGGAACAGTAATTGGCGAAGAGGCATGCATTAAGAACAAGAGGGGTATACTGTATAATATATATATATATATATATATATATATATATATATATATATGAAGATAGGAGGGTTGGAGTAAAATCCGATAGTATGAGGTAAGGTAAAAGGAAAAGTGGACAAAAAATAATAACTCAAACAAGTAGAAGTAGGAGAGAAATATTTCGTCCTTCTTTACGCCAAGAACATCATCAGTCTAACTTTATTCAAAACAAAGTACATTCATTTGTATTTCACCACAAACTCCTTTCTCTTCTATAAATACAAATGTAATGTACGTACTTTGAAACCTTTCAAATTCAGTCCACGGGGGTATCCTGTTCTCATTCCACTAATCATAGCGGGGTTACAGGTGTTAATCTGTGTTAATTATTATTTTAAAGTACATGTGTAATATTATTTTGCTTTTTTTATTGATGCTCATTATGTTACTACTTTTCGACTTCGACAAAAATTCGACCGTGAATAATCGTTTTAATAAATTTTAATTCGTTTTTGGAATGAAAAGCAGACGATATTTTGTCAGATCCTACTCTTTCCGCGCGCGCGCGCGCGTGTGTGTGTGTGTGTGTGTGTGTGTGTGTGTGTGTGTGTGTGTGTGTGCGTGTGTATTTGGCACAAGATCAAAGTATGTGGAATATATATATATATATATATATATATATATATGCTGAAAAGAGAAATAAAGGAAAGAAAGTATAGAATGGATAAAATAGGATATTTTAATTAATCTTACTTACACGTGTTTCGGTCAGGAGTTTATCCATGTGTACATTATTCAATCTATTATTTTTTTGTAAATAACAAAATGAAATGAAATAATAATAATAATAATAATAATAATAGAAAAAATGTAGAAACGTTCCGCACACAAAGAAATGTCGACCTTGCTCAGAGTAAATCCTTACTTTTTAAATAAAAGTCGTTGGAACGCGGAGAATTTTTGAAATGTTCGAAAAAAGAACTTTTTAAAAGATCACGGGAAGAAAGTGTTCAAACGTGGTCGAGAAAGACAGTTATAATGATGTCATGTTGCATGCGACGGATTTTGAAACGGATACGCGACGGATTTTTCATATATATATATTTGATTTTTCATATATATACATATATATATATATATATATATATGAAAAGGTGGAATAAAAACATCACACAATGCTGTTAAAGAGAAAACAATTTATAATATAATCATAGCTGATATTGATCAATATTTCGATTTTACAAAAATCATCATCATTTACTCCGTGGTGTTTGGGATCGGAGAAAAATGTCAAATCAGTTCAAAAACAACAAAAACCTTAATTTTGCAAAAAAGAACGAAAGTTGTTACATTATTGACCTATAAAGAGTTGACCGACAGAAAAGTTATACACATCGTCGTGACCGACAAAAATATGGCGCGAATGCTCACATTGGTGAATAATGTAACAACTTTCGTTCTTTTTTGCAAAATTAAGGTTTTTTGTTTTTGAGCTGATTTGACATTTTTCTCCGATCACAAACACCACGGAGTAAATGAGCTCTGATGATGATTTTTGTAAAATCGAAATATTGATCGATATCAGCTATGATTATATTATAAATTGTTTTCTCTTTAACTGCATTGTGTGATGTTTTCATTCCACCTTTTCATACTCATATATATATATAATATATATATATATATGCGTTATGACGCTATCTCT
>JALAJA010000150.1:63026-76848 GCA_023376005.1 Doryteuthis pealeii | reverse complement strand
GGTTTTACACTGCACCATCGTTTAAAAATGGCCACAATCAAAAATTGTTTTATTGAATGATATTCCTTATAAAACTTTCCAACCCAAAATCATTACTATGAAAATGCATTGGGAATGATTTTTACTATAAAAATGCATTAGAAATGATTTTTACTATAAAAATGCATTGGAAGTGATTTTTTACAATAAAAATGTATTGGACAATGATTTTTACTATAAAAATGTATTGGACAATGATTTTTACTATAAAAATGCATTGGAAATGATTTTTACTATAAAATGCATTGGACAATGATTTTTTACTATAAAAATGTATTGGACAATGATTTTACTATAAAAATGCATTAGAAATGATTTTTACTATAAAAATGCATTGGAAAGTGACTTTTACAATAAAAATGTATTGACAATGATTTTTAACTATAAAAAGTATTGGACAATGATTTTTACTATAAAAATGCCATTGGAAATGATTTTTACTATAAAATGCATTGGAAATGATTTTTACTATAAAAAATCATTGGAAATGATTTTTACTATTAAAAATGCATTGACAATGATTTTACTTATAAAATGTATTGGAAATGATTTTTTACTAAATAAAAAATGCATTGGACAATGATTTTTACTGTAAAAATGTATTGGAAATGATTTTTTACTATAAAATGGCATGGAAATGATTTTATATAATTCATATAAGTTATCTTAGTATAATTTACATCGGTTTTTAACTGCACATCATTTAAAAAATGGCGACAATCAAAAATTGTATGTTTTATGAATGATATTCCTTATAAACTTTCCCACCAAAATCATTAACCACAGTATCAGGTGTACTATATATATATATAATATATATATAATATATATATATATATATAATATAATATATATATATATGTGTGTGTGTGTGCAATGTTGAATTAAACAAGAAAAATCTCCGTTTAACCAATTTTATTTTTGATCTTTTCGAGTTTTCTGACCAACTTTTTAATATTTGGGTGGAATTCGTGGATAAGTCCACCAAAGTTCGGGTCCCGAGTACTTTCGGCACTTCGAAGTGCCATCATGTGTAATGTGTTAATTTTAATCGGTTTATTAATGTTGCATACCCTCTTCTTTACTTACTTCTTTCTTACTCTATTCTTCTGGCCGTCTTTGGAATCTTATAACATCTTGTCTTGGTCTGGAATCTTCTAAGGTCTGGACCTTCCTGGGGACTTCGGGTCTGGTCTTCTATTGGGGATTTCTCTTAATCAGAAGCCCTGTGTCATTGTTAGTTTTTAGATAATAACACAAGACTCCGATTTGCTTTGATCTTACTTTATTTTTAAATCCCCAACCAGACAATCTGCACAGATGAGGGACCGCGCGTATAACATAATTATGTAACATTAATTCATATAAGTTATCTTAGTTACTTTACATCGGTTTTAACTGCACATCGTTTAAAAAATGGCCACAATCAAAAGTTGTATGTTTTATTGAATGATATTCCTTATAAAACTTTCCTATCCAAAACCATTACCCATCAGGTGTTACAATTCACGAGAAGTTATGAATTGTGAACGTACCTGTAAGTTAGTTTAAGAAGACATATTCCAAGTTCGACACTAGACGTTACAATAGAGATACATGATTCGTGACCGAGATAAGTGTGGCGGAAGTGCTCATATTTTGCATACTACAACATAACTTTTTTTGCAACATCAAGTTTTTTCGTTTTGAATTCATATCATTTTTTGCAACATCAACGGTTTTCGTTTGAATTCATATCATTTTTGCAACAAGGTTTCGTTTTGAATTCATATCATTTTTTGCAACATCAAGGTTTTCGTTTTGAATTCATATCATTTTTTGCAACATCAAGGTTTTCGTTTTGAATTCATATGACTTTCGTCTCCGCTCTTGATAGTTCGGAGAATAAAACAAGCTCTGAAGATGATTTTTATAAAATCTATATATTTGTTCAATATTAGCTATGAATATGTTATAAAATGTTTTCACAGCATATTGTGTTGTTTTCATATCCTTTTATCTATACTGATACCGTCGGATTCATTTCCTTTCTTTTAACTTATATATATATATATATATATATATATATATATATATATATATATATGAATACACTTACATATATATATATTCATATATACATATATATATATATATTCATATATACATATATATATACAAATGTATAATACATATATATACATATGCATATATACAGATTAATGTGGAGGCTGGAAGGAGAAGAATTGATGAGGAAGGTGTTATAGGCATTTTAAGTCCACCAAATTTCAAGTCCCGAGTACTTTCGGCACTTCGAAGTACCATCACCAGGGGTGATGTGTTCAAATTTTTGTTTTAAATTATATTAATTCAATTTTTTAAAGACTGGAACAAATCACCCCTGATGATGGTACTTCGAAGTGCCGAAAGTACTCGGGACTTGAAATTTGGTGGACTTAAAATGCCTCTATATACAAATGCATATATACATATATTGTTACAATTTATGTGGCAGCATAAATTGGTGACAGACCCTGTAGCGAGAAATCGAGGGGTTATTGGCTTTCAGATCAGGGAGTGGAAAAATAACGGCTATAGCTCTCAGACCCCTTGAGGCGCGAATCTCGCGCGTCACGGTTAGTTTTAGATTTGAGCTTTTAATCTGATGTTGGAGCAGAGAGCATCTACCACTGTCCGATGAGGTTGAATCTCACCTGCACGGCGAATAAGATATGGGCTAGACTAATAAAATCTTGACCAAGGAAAAAATGTCTTGTGGTTTAATCTGTGTCTCTGTACGTCTGTCTGCCTGTCTGTCTGTCAGTCTGTCTATCACCTGCGTTTCCTCTCTCGATTATGTACCCGACGTTGAGGTATATAACAATATATTAAAAATACATACGTGCATATATATTTACATATATATACATATATATAGGTATATATGTACACACACACACACACACACACACACACACATATATAATATATATATATATATATATATATATATATATATAAGGGTTTTATGATTTGCTTGAAGAATTATGTTTATATTGTTTTGGTGGTTGGTTTTGAAGGCTCTCACAATGCAAGTGTAAAGAAAAATAAGGTAACTATAGTGTTGTTTGTTAATCTGGGATTTATTCTTAATATTTCGAGATAAAAATCTCTTCTACAGAAGATCTCCAAAAGAGATTTTTATCTCGAAATATTAAGAATAAATTTTGTGTTAACAAAACAACACCATATTTTACCTTATTTTTTCTTACATTTGCATTGTGATACCCTTCAAAAAACCAGCCACCAAACCCATATATATATATATACTATATATATATATATATATACTACTATATATATCTATTAGAGAGAGCAGAGAGAGAGAGAGACACACACAGAGACAGAGACAGAGCGAGACAGAGACAAAAGACAGAAGACAGAGACAGAGAAAGAAAGAACCATGTAGGATACATAATATAGATACACCATAGATTACGAACAGGACTATTATACGAACAGACTTGATACGACAAAGCACTTAGATAGATAGATAGATAAGATAGAACCGACATAGATAGATAGATAGATAGCATAGATATGATAATATGCATAGATACATTAGATAGATAGATAGATATTGAACAGACATAGATAGCAGTAGATTAGATAGATAGATAGATAGATAGGCATTATGAACAGGCACAAATAGATAGATAGATAGGATAGATAGATAGATAGATAGATATGAACAGGCACAAATAGATAGATAGATAGATAGATAGATAGATATAACAGACATAGATAGATAGATAAATAGATAGATAGATGGATAAATATGAACAGACATAGATATTTATAGATACGATAGAAAGCATGATCATGACAGACATAGATAGCATAGCATTAGATAGATAGCATATGAACAGCACCATAAGATAGGATAGATAGATTAGATACGATAGATCAAGCGTCTGATGTACGTTTTGGCATCTCTAAATACAATGGATTTCTTATTAATAAACAAATTTCTACAAAATTCTTAGATCAATGGACCATACATTTACTTTTTTGTGTGCTTGATTACAAAAGCCGCCAAACATCTTTTTTAAAAAAGAACAAACTTAAAATAAATTCAAAATAAATTTTGATGGAGAAAGAAAATGTTTCTTGCTCGTCATGAAATATGGTGCATGATTTAATGAATAAATCCAAAACTGCGGGCGTCATGGGCGGTGCGCGACACGAGGGGAGGGGAGAAGGCCATTGTGTTGGCGGCCCTAACAAAACGTTCTATAAATTTTCTAATCATAAAATATATATCTTCTTTTACCGCTAGTCACACACACACACACACATATATATATATTTATATATATATACTATATATTATATAGGAGAGAGAAAGAGAGACGAGAGAGAGAGAGAGAAGAGAGAGAGAGAAACGAAGAGGAGAGTGGTTGGGGGAACAGAGATCATAAAAGAAGCGCAGGCAGAGCGAGAGATAGATATATACACCATTCTACATACACATCACTACATTAGAGAAAAAGAGACGGAAAGAGACAAAGAGAAGAGGAGAGAATGTGAGAGATTAGAGACACACACACAGAGAAAGACAAAGACAGAGGAGAGAGAAAGACGCAGAGAGAGCAGACGACGAGAGAGACGAGGAGATGCAAATGCATTTATAAACTATATATATATTTATATATATATATGCAAAATGCCATTTATAAATGTAATTGCAAATGCATCTTATAAATATATATATATATATAATATATTTTCAAGCCTAGTCATATATACAGAGAGAGAGAGAGACGATGAGAGATGAGAGACGAGAGCGAGAGAGCACGAGAGAGAGAGAGAGATATTATATAATTTAGTGAAAGAAAAGGACAGACATGACAATACAACAGGATGCAAAGAGAGGAGAGGCGAAGAGAAATGTAGAACAAACCACGGGATGTTTACAATGGATAAAAAGTTTCATTTCTGATTGTAACATCCCGTCGTTTGCCCTAAATTATCCATATACTGTTGGCCATATATTTTTAAATCTCACACACCCACACACACACACACACACACACACACAGACAGACAGATATATATATATATATATAATATATATATATTATATATATATATGATAAGTATGTAAAACACGATGTGTTTGGATATGGCTTTTTGTCGACAATTTTGCCGGCCAGAATATGCTGCTTAATTCAAATGAAGGCCTAAACAAATTCGAAGAACAAATCATGATTTTTCCGATTTGATTTAGCCTTACATTTAAATAGGCATTACCCGCCTAATAAATTAATTATTAAATCAATAATTTTCTAAAATTAGCGTACTTCAATTAAGCACATATTCTCCATATCATATATATATATATATATATATTCATTAGAGAGAGGAGAGAGAGAGAGGAGAAAGAGAGCAGAGATATGCAGGAAAGCGAGGGTTGCGACAATGCAATCTGACAAGAATGAGGCTAAAAATATAAGGAAGAAAGAACAAAACTCAGACAAAAATGTGTAGTATCAGCTTTTATTGAATTATTCGGATCATACAAGTGTTTTATAGAAGGCGGAAGTAGGTAGGTTGGTAAGTTTTGTGGCGAGGGAAAGATTTGATTGGTTATAGGGGAAATCTTTGGGGCAGATGAGAAGGAAATCAGATGGGAAGAGAGTTGACGGAGGTAGGTAGAAAAAATGAATGGTGCTCACCACAAAACTCACCCACCTAACTACTTTCCCCTTCTATAAAACACTTGCATGATCCTGATGATTCAATGAAAGCTGATGAAGTCGGCTTCCACCCCAACGAAATATACTACACATTTTTGTCTGAGTTTTGTTCTTTCATTCCTTATATTTTACCTCATATTGTGTTGTGTGTGTGTGTGTGTGTGGTTTCTCTTTGTGTGCTTATTTGTTTTTAGTAATATCCCTATTTTAATATATGTCAGCGTATGTATGTGTGTGTATGTATATATATTTACCAACCCCTCCGCACGAGCGGAATATGACACAAGGTCAATTTCGTAAGCGGAGTTCAAAAGGTTTGAATTCAGAGTTTTCCTTCTAGACCGGTTGCATAACCAAGGTTAAAGTGCCCAGTCTGCCCTACTATTTATCCATAGCTGGAGAGAGAGTAGGAATTCATACCTTTCCCAAGGGTATTAGCGTTAAGTGAAATGCAATTACCACATCCAGGATTTGAACTCGGGGTGACGAGTCCATTTCCCATGACTTTAACCATTACACCACGCGTTTGTGTGTATGTATAGATTTACACTTTCATCTTATATTTATTTATACAACTATAAATACATACTTACATATCTATCCATATATACATATATATATATATATATATATATATATATATATATCCTTATGTATAATTGTATGTGGTTTATGTGTGCATATATATATATATATATATGTGTATATGCGTACATATTTATATATAGTATATATATAAATACATACACATAGACATATACATATAATATATATGAATATATATTATATATACATACATACATACATATTATATATATATATATATATATATATATCCCTATTTGTACATATATATATATACATACTCATATATATCCCTACATGTATACACATATGTACATATATATATATATATATCCCTACGTACACACACACATATATATCCCAACATATACACCCGCATATATATCTCTACATATACGCACCCAGACGCACATATATATCTCCCTACACACACACACACACACACACATATATATATATATATATATATATATATATATATATATGCACATACACATATATATCCTACATATATAGACACACACAAATCCGCAACACACACACACACATATATATATATATATATCCCTACATATACATATACACATATACATATACGCACATACACACACAAACACACTCACATATATCCCTACATTACATATCACACACACACACACACAAATATATATATATATATTTATACTTAACGAATAACATTATATATATATATATATATCCCTACATATATAGTATCATATATATATATATATATATATCATACATATACATATATGATACGCACATACACACACAGACACACACACATATATCCTTAGTTAAGTGCTGCCCTCTTTTGGCAACATATAAAAGGAACTGATATTCCTTTCCAAAATTTGTAGCTTTGATTTTCATCGTTTCGCATTCTTGTAAACTTTTCCTTTTTTTATAAAAGAAAATCCAGTCATCGTTCGCCCAGTCCTCGCCCCATTTCAAACTTGTGTCTCTCTCCCTTAGTGGCTAGACTATGAGACAGCTGATGTGAACCTCCGAGGTTTCAATCTTGCCGCCCTTACGTAATAAGTGCACTTTTGGACAGACTTGTTCCTAAAAACATTTGTTAAGAAAATAACTAATTAATTAACATAAATTGACATCGCTTTCTGTAGATAAGATATTACTACCTAGGTATGTGAATAATGTAAGGATACAAGTAAATACCATTTTGATTACTTCTTCTCTAATGCGTATATTGACATCACTTTCTGTAGATAAGATATTTAATGCGTATATTGGAGATAAGCTACCTAGGCTAAATAAACATTTTTGGAAGAAACTTATCAAATGATGAGGAATTGTTTTCTCTTTGGTAATTGTAGATTTAAAGGTTTGTGTTTGTTTTTGTTTTTTTTTTTTGGGGGGTACGGCACATTCCACCCCTATTTAGGGGGGCAGTGACAACTTTCTTTTAATCAAGTGATTCATAACATTCATATGCTATATTAGTTCTCATGGGGTCTCCTTAGAATAAAATATCATCCAATGAAAAAAACCGTCAAAAACACCCAAAAACAAGAACGAAGACTAAAAACTATCATTTAGATGAAATGGTTTTTTTTTTTTTTTGTATATTCACGGAGTTCCGTCCCAAAACCCGCTAGCCGGTGGCTGCTGAAGAAGAAAAAACACCAGCTACGATTGAAGTCCGTAGCCGAAGCTGTGTTACTTGAATAAAAACTAGGGTTAGGGTTAGGGTTTTGGGTTAGGTTTAGGGTTAGGGTTGAGGTTGGGGTTGAGGTTAGTTTAATGAGAAAATAAATAAATAATTTGGGCTGTTTTTTCTGGGTCACCCTGTATACAGAGTGACCCTGAAAAAAAAACAAAACCTACAAATTTTGTAATAAAACTGTTAATTTTAACTAGGGGGGGTTAGGGTTAAGGTTTAGGGTTAGAGTTTAGTGTTAGGGTTTAGGTTGGGTTTTCGGAAAAAACGCACTAAGTTGTTTTTGTTTTTTTCAAGTGACACCGTTTCGGCTACGGACTTCAATCTAGCTGGTGTTTTTTTATTCAGCAGCCACCGGCTAGCGGTTTTTGAGGCAGGAGGCTGGGACAGAATTCCGCAAAGAGTACCCTTTTTTGTATCTAATCAGCCAAATTCATTCATTCAGTACTACTACATTAATTAACAAAATCCCAGTCACCTGCAGTAGGTTTAATCTACGCCTGTCAATTTTAAATCTCTAAAAAAAAAAAATAAAAAAAAATCTTTAATCTCAAAAGCTCATCCTTCGAAGAAAAAAATATGAAAAAAAATAAAAATATTTACCGCCCTGTCGGCTGGGGCGTTAGAATGCACCGACTGCAGGTGTAATACCCTACCCCAACGGGCCACCTGTTGGCCGTGGGTGGCGACCCGTGATGCTTAAGGATAGAGCCCAGGTGGATGAGCAGTTCATGACATGCAATACTCCACTTTGGCCCTATCTTGGGCTAGACGGGCGGTCGGAGAGGCCCCCTCCGATCAATCGGCTGATCACGTCAAGCCCTAGCACCTATATGATTTTCCCAACCCTATTGCCCTTATGGCAAGCCCCAACCCCTTTTATCATATGGGTGCTAGAAGGCGGTGGCTGTGGTCTACATGTCCTGGGAATGACGTTAAAACTCTATCTGATGGTGAGGTTCCAGTTCTGGAGGTTTGGGGAATGTGGAGCACCACTTTATCACCATTGCTCCCTGGTCCACTCTGACCCGGAGTGGTAGTACCTGTTAGGAATCTCTGAAGACTATATAATTCTTGTGCCCCTGAAGATACAGCACCTGCTGCTGTAACTTCAACCACAGATGTTGCACATGAACGCTGTCCCTGCAGATGTTGATGTGATAGTGCTTTGTTGCCGTTGCTTTCTTCTGGATCTCTATAATCGTATACTATTTTCTATTTCAGTGTCAATTTACATCATCTTCGGTGAATATACCAAGAAACTTGCAAAATCTATAACTAAGTCCTCGTAGTGTAGCGGAGAACATGGACATCGTAGTTAGTGGAGACGTGAATTAAGTTAGTCAGGTCTCAGCCAATACCCATGATGATATATGAATTAATTATATTATACCTATATAATAAACGTTATGCTTAACTAATAGGTACTAGGTACTTTTCACAATAACACATTTTTTCATTAAGGGAACCGCAATTTTTCGGCATACATATCCGGTACCTAAACTTTGCTCCCACCCCTGATTCTAATGATAATGTAATGAGTAATTGATGGTTACCTCCCCTTTGGAGAACTCTTTGGTGTTTACTAGAGGATATAAGCTCTCTGTAAAGTGTACCAATTATTCTAAGTAGAATAATGCTTTCCAAAGCCCGTCTGTGCTATCGTTCGTCATTACATATATTATCTCTTTTTTACGGCATATCAACCTCGGTGGGTCATTTAATGCCGACAAAGTTTTGAAATAAATCAATTCTTAATGGATAATCAGTTTTGTTTATAAACATGTTTTACTATTTAATCCATAGATGTGACCCTAACAGGTACTACCACTCCGGGTCAGAGTGGACCAGGGAGCAATGGTGATGAAGGGGTGCTCTACATTCCCCAAACCTCCAAAACTGGAACCTCACCATCAGATAGAGTTTAACGACATGTAGACCCTCAGCCCCCGCCTTCTAGTACCCATATGATAAAAAGGGTTGGGGCTTGCCATAAGGGCAATATAGTTGGGGTAATTATATAGGTGCTAGAGCTTGACGTGAGCAGCCGATTGATCGGAGGGGGGCCGTCTAGCCCAAGTAAGGACCAAAGTGGAATATTGCATAGCATGGACTGCTCAAACACCTGGCTCCATCCTTAAGCATCACGGGTCACCACACACTGCCAACAGGTGGCCGCATTGGGGGAGTCTTACCCCTCTACAGAGGTGCAGTTGGTACATTGGATTCATACCTTTCCCAAGGTTATTAGCGCCATGTGAAATGCAAACAGCTTTGTCCAGGAATTGAACTCGCCTTGACGAGTCTATTTCCTACGACTCTAACCATTAGACCACACGCCTCCATAAAAAAAAAAGAATTATATAATAAACTCAAAAGATCGAACCTAGGTTTGCCTCCAATAAAAATAGATAAACAAGACATTCTGAAAAACCGAATCTATACGCAGCGCACACAGTCTCCACTCTGACCACACAATAAATGATTTGCCTTTGGACCGTAAATCTTACAGAAGAAATGTTGAATGCAACCGGCTGGCTCCTCGTCAGGAATTTCGCCCGCCTCAACGTTCCAATGGCGGCTGGCTTGGGCCGGGCGGGGGTTCGACTAGGGGGAGACAATCCGTTTTGGCAAAATCAGTTATGGCATTAGACAGTAACACTTCCGGTCAGGCGGCTGGTGGCTTTTGGGTAATTGGAACTTCCTTCCGCTTTTCGGTCGAGTGTCGCATTGACTTCCGGTCTGGCATACATCCGGGTGCCACTGACCAACGGCGAGATAAGGCAACGGTTTCTGGCGGCAGTGAAACCGCTGCCACCGCCAATGGAAAGTTCACATTCTTCTGTTTCTTCAATGAGGGTTGGTGTCCGATTACATCTCGGTGTAGACTTGGCGGCGAACACGGGTCTCAGGATCACCCGCTCGGACCAAAAATATTTCAGGTACTTTTTCCAATATATATATATATATATATATATATATTATAATGGAGATTGTGGGTTTGTATGTCTGTAACCGAAACTTTTATTTAAACGTCAATTATTAATAAAATTGTTTTACATTACTTACACTGTTGACCATATCTACATACTAATAACATGCAATTGTATTTATCTATACAACAAAATAGAGGTTTACAGTGTGAATGGGAAGGCTAATGTGCATATTGATCTTTAAAAAATGATTTTAATAAATATATGCTTAGTATTATTGATTTCTAATTGTTTGGTTTTATCTTATTGAATATAAGCAAAAATCTCTTCAATAAATCTTAAAAGAAATCCCTTAACAAGAAGAAATAACTGTAATATTATTCTTTACTTCCTATTTTAACTAAACAGTTTAATTAGGAAAATTTACCAATGAAAGACGGGAGTAACGGAAAATGATGGAAGAGTTAGTTTCAAAGTTGTTCTATTTTTCGATTTTACCCCCTCTGTTCAAAATCTTTTTATCTACATTCTTATTCAGTTTCATTCGAACAAATATCAAACGATTTTCGAACAAATATCAAACGATTTTTCGAAAGCTATAGATTAGCTGCTGCTGCTGCTGTTTTTGCTGCTTGGTGTATCAGCAGAAGCTTGCGTGCTTTTTTTTCAGCTACCCGAAGAAAAAGAAGTAAGAGGGAAAGAAAGAATATCAGCTTCCAGTCATTGAAGTGATAGTTGTCATATAATACCTTGATAAAGGGTGAGGTCACTCGAAATATTGGAAAAAAATATAGCGAACCACGGACAAAACAATATCTTGGTATTGAAACACTGTTTTATGTTTTTTTTTTTTTTTTTTTTTTGCTCACTTGTTCATTTTCTATGCTTCATGATATAAAAAAACGTTCTCAAGAACAAAGTAGATACGCAATAAATTAATATATATATATATATAGTAGAGCGTTCGGCTAGAGACCACGAGGTTCCTAGTTCGATACCGGTCCTCGCCAACTCAGCGTATGAGTAGCACAGGAATCTGTGCGGTAAAGTAAGGAGCTGATGGTAGGTATGGCGCTCCACCTCAGATGCTAAAACAATCTCCTTAGTCTAGCGCTATTGAAAAGGGGATAGACTCCCTCGCTGACTGGCTGATACCGACTTTCGGCCGCACCGACGACTTTACTTTTATATATATATATATATATATATATATGTGTGTGTGTATGTGTGTGTGTATATATATATATATATATATATATAATATATTATTTTTTACTTCTAAACTCTACCGGTGTGGAAAAAACCCCAGGTAATTCATTTTTTTCAAAATTTTTTGGGACCTGGTGAATTTTATTTTTTTAAAGAAAAGACCGGCACATCGGTACTTTCTGAAAATATGTAGTGGCCAAAAGAAAAAAAAACACCGAGGGAGTTTTCTAAGTTGTATATATAAAAAGTGCTCAATACATTAAGTAGAGTATGAGTCAGAATTATCCTGAAGAACCATTCGGGGGAAACCTTGGTAGATAGTGTGTGACTCTTGTAGGTCCTTATATATATAGGTCCTTATATATATATATATATATATATATATATATATATATATATATATATATATATATATATATATATATATATATATATGTCTTTGTGTATGCTTCTAAATTATTTAGTTAAGAATTAATGGAAAAATGAATGGAATAAAAAATAAATGCAGTGAATGGAATAAATGAAAACATCTTCTCCAAGGGACCATTTTTAAAAGATACATTTTTCAAGGAAGGTCCCTAATGGAAAAGCCTTCTTCACATCTACCGAACTGTTTATTGAAGCAGCGAATTAATATAATTATTATATAAGTTATTGGAGAAAATAAAATGTGTTTTTTTTAACCTTTGTGAGGTTCTGTTGAGACATGATTAAATTTTTTTATTGTGTCTAATATTGTCTGTTCTACTTCCGGTAAAAATTGCAACAATGTATACTTTTGAATTTAACTGGTAGATTTTGAATAACATTTACAATTGTAAAAATAAATAAATTGCTGTTGCCAAACTGCATTGGTTTCTTACCTTTCTTTTGGACCACAACAGCAGTGTGGGCAGGGGAGATCTGCTGCTTTGGAAACAGCACAGCCTCCATATCTATGTAGTTTAAAATGAAAACACTACTCCATCGTCTTTCGCAGACGGCAGGATGCTAACAACATGTCTTCAACTATTTATTAGAGAAATATATAGAAATGGATAGAGGTGATATTGTATGATTACAAGAAAAAAACTACGGCTATATATATATATATATATATATAACCCTTCTAACTTATTTATGTAAATCCTCTGCACTAGTCTCCGTTCGTCTAGCCCACTGAGAAATTGGGTGTATTTTCTGTTTTTAGAAAGTCATAAGGTAATAAAACTCTCAGCTGCTCGTTTCTTAGTCTGTCTGTTTCTGTCTGTTTGTCTCTCTCTCACACACAATCTCTCTCTCTCTCTCTCTCTCTCTCTCTCTCTTCTCTCTCTCTCTCTCTCTCTCTCAAACTCATACCAGATTTCTCTCTTTTCATCTAATTCTAATTGTTTCTACATTTTTCCATGTGTTCGTCTCTCTCTCGCTCTCTCTCTCTCTCCTCTCACTCTTTCACTAACAGTCTCTCTCTCTCTTAATTTTCTTGTATTCGTCTCTCTCTCTCTCTCTCTCTCTCTCTTTCTCTCTCTCCTAAACTCGTACCAGATTTCTCTCTTTCATCTAATTTTAATTGCTTCTACATTTTCGTGTGTTCCTCTCTCTCCCTCTCTCTCCCCCCCTCTCTCTCTCTCTCTCTC
>JALAJA010000150.1:45526-53026 GCA_023376005.1 Doryteuthis pealeii | reverse complement strand
TAGATAGACAGATAGCTAGATACATAATATGATCAGACAGAGACAGACAGACAGACAGACAGAGACGGATTGACACACAGCGAGTAAACAACTGTAGAAATATCACAGGTGCACCGATTTAATATAACAGATAATGTTTCTTTAAGTTGTTGCTATTTGTAATAATTTTTCTCTCTCTCTCTCTCTCTCTCTCTTTCTTTCTCTCTCTCTCTCTCTCTCTCTCTCTCTCTCTCTCTCTCATTCTCTCTCTCCCTCTCTCTCTCTCTCTCTCTCTCTCTCTCTGGCTTAGCTCAGTCGGTAGGGCGTTCGGAAAATTAGGGTGACCCAGAAAGTCGAGAACCTACAAATTTTGTAATAAAACTGTTAATTTTAACTAGGTTTAGGGTTAGGGTTGGGGTTGGGGTTTAGGGTTAGTTTAATGGGAAAATAAATAAATAATTTGGGTTCTGTTTTTGGGGCAACCCTAATTTTCCGACCGCTTTTCAAGTTCAGCCCTTATCTCGAGATTTCTTTTAATCATTTATAAACATTTTTTTTTAATTTAGAAGTTACTTTAATTCATATCTTATTATAATGGAGATTGTGGGTTTGTCTGTCTGTAACCGAAACTATATTACTATACAAGTTACAATTCCCTTTGTTATTTACATCATATTCTCCACAATTTTATTTTTATTTAAACCTCAATTATTAATAAAATTGTTTTACATCATTAAACTGTTGACCATATCTACATACTAATAACATACAACTGTATTTATATATTCAACAGATAGCGGTTTATAGTGTGAATGGAAGGCTAATTTGCATATTGATCTTAAAAAAATTGATTTTAATAAATATATGCTTATTATTATTGATTTCTAATTGTTTGGTTTTTATCTTATTGAATATGAGCAAAAATCTCTGAGATAAATCTTAAAAGAAACCCATTAACAAGAAGAAATAACTGTAATATTATTCTTTACTTCCTATTTTAACTAAATAGTTAAATTAGGAAAATTTACGGGTGTAATGGAAAATGATGGAAGAGTTAGTTTCAAAGCTGTTCTATTTTTCGATTATACCCCCTCTGTTCCAAATCTTTTTATCTGCATTCTTATTCAGTTTCATTAGCCTTTCTAATTTAATATGATATTTTATTACATTAGAACTTAAATACTTGCACCCGGAGGGTGCATATATTTGCTAGTATAATATAACATTTATTTCGACCGTTTATTCATTAGACAATTCTCGGCAATCTTTTACAAAATTTGATAAATAATTATCTCTTATTAGTTGCCACCAATTTTCCCTGTGAAATTTACCCCCACCCGGCTATATTTAACACAATGAAACTTGCATAAAAATTAATATTGTCTTGAAAAATCTTTCCATTCGAAAGAAGAAACATTAAACAAACTCCTAGTGATTTTTTAAAAATTTTCTGCTTACGGAAATAATGAAAATTATGTTTGGGTTAGCTCAGTCGGTAGAGCGTTGGGCAAGAAACCACATGGTTCCTAGTTCGATTCCGGTCCTCACCAATTCAGCGTATGAGTAGCACAGGGATATGCGCGGTAAAGTAAGGAGCTGATGGTAGGTGTGGTGCTCCACCTCAGACGCCAAATCAATCTCCTTGGTCTAGCGCTAATGAAATGGGGATGGACTCCCTAGCTGATTGACTGATACCGACTTTAGGCCGCCCCGACGACTTTACTTACTTTACTTTTTATTCTAGGTTATGACGATTTTGGGTAATGTGACCTAAGCAGTGACGTAGTTTTTGTTACAGACAAAAACCGGAAGCGAATCCCCATTATTAATAGATTATTTATTACTTTTACTTATAATATATATATATATATATATAGGGAGAGAGAGAGAGAGAGAGAGTAAACTACAGACACGTGTTTCGAGGTATCACCTCTCATCAGTGCAGTTATACAATTTTTAGCAGCTGCCTCTGGCCGGGTTCGAGACCCGAACGAACTTCGCTTGCCAAAGCTCTTACCCATACAGCCACAATCAGCTGCCAAGTATAGCAGGCTATTTAATCGCTACATTTCTAAGCGGAAATGAATTCACTAAGAGTTCTCAAACTTTGTAAACAAAGTGAATTTAGCTTAACGCCGAATACGGTACCGTATATACGGCATATAAGACGCATGGGCATATAAGACACACCCCCATTTCAGCAGGTCAGATTCAGGAAAAAAAAGTTTTTAGTGTATTTAAAAATATATTGTTGAAAACAATCTGGCTGTGCATTACACAAGCAGAAACCAGCAATAAAATAAGGATGCATGGAGTTTAGGGTAGGTAAAAGTACCGAGAGTATGCTGGGTTAGTGAGCATCATAGAAAAGATTAGCCTAGGACTACGGGGTCTCAAACTTCTACGATGTATAAGACGCAGAGCAATTTTTTGAGACATAATTTTTGGGGAAAAGTGCGTCCTATATGCCGTCAAATGCGGTATATAAGCTGAAAGGAATTAGGATCTTTCTACTTTTCTCTCATAACTAAATGTATAGTCTAATGGTTAGAGTTGTAGGAAATGGACTCGTCGACCCAAGTTCAATTCCTGGACGAAGCTGTTTGTATTTCACATATCGCTAATACCCTTGGGAAAAATATGAATCCAATTCTCCCTCCAGCTGTGGATAAATAGTAGGGTAGACTGGGCTCTATAACCATGGTTAGGTAACCAGTTTAGGAGAAGGAAAACTCTGAATTCAAACCTGTTAAAACTCCACTTGCTTGTTACTAGTACACACCAATGAAATTTTACATATTGAACTATTTACAATAGCTCTTAAATAAACATATTGTTATAATTAAATTATCATACTGTTGTATATTCACTGGTCCTGCTAGTTATTTCTAATTACTAGTACACACCAATACAAGTTCAGTTTAAACAGCAACCACTCCTAAATGTATGTATATATATATTTACCAACCCCACCGCACAAGTAGGATGTGACACAAGGTCAATTTCAGTGTTTAACACATTTGATTCTCCTTCTCCTAGACTGGTTATCCAACTAAGGTTAACCATTACCTATAGTTGGCGGGAAAACTCTGAATTCAAACCTGTTGAACTCCGCTTAAGAAATTGACCTTGTGTCACATCCTGCTCGGGTGGAGGGGTTGGTAAATATATATTCTTTCTTTCTTTATTTATTTCTTTCTTTCTTTCTTCCTTCCTTTCTTTCTTTCTTTTTTCCTGTCTTTCTTTCTTTCTTTCTTTCTTTTCTCTTCCTTTCTTTCTTTCTTCCTTTCTTTCATTCTTCTTTTCTTTGTTTTTTCTTTCTTTATTTCTTTCTTCTTTTCTTTCTTCTTTTCTTTTCTTTTTTCTTCATCCTTCCATTCATTATTTCTTTTTTTTTCTTCCTTTCCTTCTTTTCTTTATTTCTTCCTTCCTTTCTTTCTTCTTTTTTCTTTTTTCTTTCTTTCTTTTTTTTTCTTTCTTTCTTCTTTCTTTCCTTTCTTTCTTTTTTTCTTCCTTCCTTTCATTATTTTCTTTTCTTCCTTCTTTCTTCTTTTCTTTCTTTCTTTTTTCCTTCCTTCCTTTCTTAGTTGGATGCTTACCTTATGTGAAATGCAAACAGCCTTGTACAGGGTTTGAATTCGGGTCACCAAGTCCATTTCCTCCGACGATATATATTACCTTTGTATATATTTTTGTATATATAAGTAATGAAAGTTGGCAGAGTGTCCTATTTTCGCTATCAGCCAGAGAGCGAGGGGGTCTACCCCCTTTTTGCTAGTGCTAGATCGAGGAGAATATTTTCTAAAATTGAGCGCCACACCTAACGTCAGTTACCCACTTTACCAAATAGATCAGATGACTCTGGCAATCTGTGCCAGTCAAATTTTGGCGGGGAACGGTATTGAACCAGAAACATTGCGGTTCCTAGGTAAATCTAGGAAGTCGACTTCAGTTCCAGTGATCTTTAATTTGCATAAACTAAAACGACCAATAGAAAACAATTAATCTAAATGATTTATTTGAATCATGGTGGTAAGTACTATATTTAATGCGTTTGCTCCCAGTCTCTTTAGTCAGATCTCAGCCCTGAAGAGCATTAAGCGAAACTTTTAGTAGATTCGTCTGACTCATTAGATTTATCTTTTTATATATATAATATAATATATATATATATAATTATATATGTTGCATACCTCTTTACTTACTTTTCTTACTTCTATTCTTCTAGCGTCTTGACTTCGTCTTTAGAGGCCGGTCGCACTTAATTCATTTATTCTTCTAGATCAGTCTTGTTACCAAAACATTCATTAATCACAAAACCGTGTTATTTTCTTAAGCTTTTATTTACTTAACTAAACATCTGACTAACTAGCGCGCATATGCAGTGAGTTCCATTATGGCAGGACATTCTTCTGCACGACGTCCAAACTGAAACTGAAGACAAACCAGGTACCACTCGTGACTTCACGTATTTCGCGGGGCTTTCTGTACTATTCCATGGGAAAGTCCCGCCCGTGATATGAAAGGGCCATCCCTTTAGAAAAATACAGGGGATTGACAATAATCTTATGCAACCGCATAGATTATGTAACATATATATATAATCTGAATATGTCCAGAAAAGAATACGCAATTTCTAGTTAGAGCAGATACAGAGGAGACCAATTATATCAAGAAAAACATGGAAAAGTCCTAACTCCATTGTAAATATGGTCTATATGGATAACAGACAATATGGTAAATCATGCTCGAGTTAATTTAGCAGTAAAATGAGCAATACATGGCATGGCTTGAGATAAAGAGGAAGAAAGAGTGAGAGGGAGGAAATGAGATATTATATATATTTACCAACCCCTCCACACGAGCAGGATGTGACACAAGGTCAATATATTAAGCGGAGTTTAACAGGTTTGAATTCGGAGTTTTTTTTATGTTCTCCTAGACTGGTTACCTAGCCATGGTTAAAGAGTACAGTCTACCCTACTATTTACCCATAGCTGAAGGTATATTTGTCTCATACCCCACTTGTATGGACTGGGCACAAGGCCTCGTTTTAACGTGGGCCCAACCACAAGCCGAAGCTCATGGGTGGGAAAGAACAAAAATTGCGTCAATCCCTTCGGCATTCCCCCTCAAGGAGGGGCGCATCAGGCGCTGGGCAATAAAGCCAGCCCAGCCCCTTTAAATCAAGAGGGCAGGTATTGCCTGGGAGGTTAGCCCCCTGGGATCGATGCTATTATTTGTACTTTACCCTGATCCAGTGGCCGAAGCACACTGTACCCCCGCCCCGAAGGACGAGTATGCAAGGCCAGGAGAGCCTACACAAGGGAAGTATTTACCCATAGCTGAAGGTATAATTGGATTCATACGTTTCCCAAGAGTATTACCGCCATGTGAAATGTAAATGTCGGGTCGCCGAGCCCATTTTCCGACGATTCTAACCATTAGACCACGGGCCTCCATGAGATATTATAACATCGTAGTAAACGAAATAAAATTCATTTCACTTTCGCACTAAAACCCTTGGGAAAGCTATGAACCCCTCATCTACACAGCTAGGGGATAAATAGTGTTACAGTTTATGTGGTAGCATAAATTGCTGACAGACCCTGTAGCGAGAATTCAAAGGGGCCTGTGGAAAATCACCAGGACAGTTGGTAACCTTGAACCCTAAACGCGCGAATCTCGTGCGTCACGGGATTAGTTAGTTTAGAGATTTATTTTCAACCTGAGATTGGAATAGATTAGACATGCTACTGCGAGGTTGATTTTCATCCGCGCGACGTATAAGTATCGGCTAGACTAATAAAATCTTGATCAAGAAAATAGAGAATAAGAATGGGCTAGACGAATAAAATCTTGATCAAGAAAATAAAAGTCTTGTAGTTCATTCAATTATTTACAATGAATAGAGTTAACCTAGAAGAAGCCCTCAGTTAGAGACAGCAACTAGAAGCCAGACAAGAAGTTAGCAGAAACAGTAAAGCAGATATGAAGCAACAAATGAGTCTGTCTGTCTGTCTGTCTGTCTGTCTCTCTCTCTCTCACCCGAGTTTCCTCTCACGAGGAATGAACAAGATGAATTTGTACAAAAATTATAGTTACACTATTCACTTAATAAAAATGACTGCATCAACCTCTTGGCCCATCACTGGCAGTACTCTGCTGCTGCTGATATAATATTTATACCGGCTGTTCTGCTCACACTACGCATAAATGCTTTGAATCTTCGTGGACGACGGACATAGGATTAAATCACTGGACCTTTAACAATATGCAGGATAGGACTTATTCGCTTACCAAAGGATTCCATAACTCAGGACTTACTTACTTTAAGCCCTTTTCAACTGGCCAAGGATGGCATTTAAAAACTTAACAGTTAGAGACAGCAACTAGAAGATGACAAGATGACAGCCAGACAAGAAGTTAGCAGAAACAGTAAAGCAAAAATGAAGCAACGAGTAAGATTCAAGTCTCTGTCTCTGTCTGTCTGTCTGTCTGTCTCTCTCTCTCTCTCTCTCTCTAACCCGAGTTTCCTCTCTCGATTATATACCCGATGTTGGGTATACAACAATAGTACCTCAATTGTTCTCCTATCACCCAGTCGACTGGGGTTTTACAAAACACCGACTGCACCTTTGTGGATGGGTAAGACCCCACCCAATAAGGGGTCACCTGTTCACCGTAGGTGACGACCCATGAATCTTAAGGATCGATCACTGATGGCTCAGCAGTCCATGATATGCAACAGTCCATTAAGCTAAACGGATGGTCGGAGAGGCTCCCCTCCGACCAATCGGCTGGTCCCGTCTATTCAGTCAGCCAGTCTACTATTGGTTTGAACAATATGACTGGCCAAGCACAACTGAACCAGTGTCAAGACAACTGGTACTTATGGGAATTCAGAACAGTCTACTCATGCATTTAGGTGATTCCATTCCCTGAGTCCTGATTGGCTGCTTGGTTTGTATGATCCTCTGAGGCTCCATAAATCCTGCCACTTTGCAATGGTCTTGCAGCAAACCAGAATCGTATTTAAGTTACGATTGCTTGCTGTTGAAACTATCTGCTCGAACAGGATGTCACAAAAGGTCAATTTCGTAAGCGAAGTTCAACAGGATTGAATTCAGAGTTTACCTTCTCCTAGACCGGTTGACTAACCAACGTTAAAGAGCCCAGTCTGCCCTATTATTTACCCATAGCTAGAGGGAGATAAGAATTAATACCTTTTCCCAAGGGTATTAGCGATAAGTGGAATGCAATTACTATCGGAAATCTGATAGAGAATTATCTCCCCTGCCGCTAGGGGGCGATAAAGCCAGCATACGAGGTTGGTGCCAAATCCAAACCCTTTACTTATCACAGAGCAGTCACTGATGGAAATCGCAAAATAAGCGGTACCACCACCAAACTTTCTAAGGCATTGTATCAGCATACTACAAAAGGCTGTCACAATAGCATACTACAGAAAGCTGAAGAACGAGAAACGACCTGACGAAGCGTCTTAACAATATTCCAACC
>JALAJA010000150.1:30000-37500 GCA_023376005.1 Doryteuthis pealeii | reverse complement strand
TCCTCATTATTTTTTAAACAAGTTTTAATAAATACATACCTGGTATTATCTATCTATATATAGTTTATTTTATTTTAATATATATTCAAATTTATCAGAACTAAGTTTCCATTTAAATTTTTTTAATTTTTTACTCCTTTAATAAATTTATTTTATTTTTTACTCCTTTAATAAATTTGATGATTTTACTTAACTAATGATACAAACTCTCTGATATTAAATTTTCAAATCCCATCCCCTCTGGCAATATTTATTTTACGTCACCCAGAGGGCGTTTTTTATTTTGCTAGTATAATTAATTAACATACACATTCCATAAATACACACATAGAAATAAAAAATAAGATAAAGAATGAAATTGAAATTGATTGAACAACGGAAATCACGTCTATTCCGCGTGGCGTTCTAATAACCCACGAGACGCGTTTGTATAACATCCAAAACAAAAAACACACAAGATCACGTCCATTTCAAAAACGGTCTCTGAAGATGAAGATACTTCGAAATTGATTAGACATTGGACATTATTTTATTTTTTTATACGCATTGTAATTGCCTTCTTAATATAAATAATAATATACTTTACTTAACAATGCTTCAAGAAAATTATCAAATACTATTATATATATCTATAATATCTATATATATCTATATCTATATCTATCTATCTATCAATCTATATATATATATATATTATATAATAATATATTTATATATATAGAGAGAGAGAGAGAGAGAGAGAGAGAGAGAGAGAACAAAACCAGGCTAAACAGTAAATTAGAATGAATATGGAAAGTATTATGGAAAATTAAGTGCCACTCTGATCTTGTTTTGAATTTTGCTTTTTAGATATCTTTATAAAATTAATAAGGATCATATTACCTTTAGGTACCCATTTTTGATCTCCATTAAGAAAGGGCATGTTTTTTTATTTACACCGTCAATATCCGGTTGTTTGTTAGGGGTTATTTTTATCATTTTTAAAAATCTAAAAATCGTCTGTTAAAACAACCGGATATTGACGGTGTAAATAAAAAAACATGTCCTTTCTTAATCGAGATTAAAAAGGGGTGCCTAAAGGTCATATTAAAGGTAATTAAACACAAGATTTAATTTGAACGGAATAGAAATTACTTTAATATATTTGCAATGGCCAATACAAAAGTATCTTGGATGCCAGACGAAAAAGAGACAGCTTCCCGGGCTGTGTTTAAATAACCCGGTTGTAGCGCCATCTAGCGCAAATCTCTGATGGCAAGGGAAGATAACCCTTTTCCAATCTCAAAACACTTCTCAACAAACATTGCGAAAACCTTACATAAGGTTAACGATTGGTGTTATATCAACAATGCTTTTGTTATGCGAATTCTTCAAAAGAGAAATAAATTACCGCTTTGTAAGTGTTCGGGGTCAAAGAGAGAAGAGAGAGAGAGAGAGAGAGAGAGAGAGAGGAGAGAGAGAGAGAGAGAGCGTATCGGATAAAAGGAATTACCGCTTGTAAGTTTTCGGGGTCAATTTTAGTTTTTTATTTCCCAATGAATAGAAATTGTTAAATAGACGAGCAAATATAATGAGTGAGAGACAGAGAGAGATAGAGATAGACAGATAGTGAGGGAGAAGAAGAACAAGAAGAAGAAGAAGGACAGAGATATATATATATAGAAAGAGAGAGGGAGAGAGAGAGGGGAGAGAGACCAGACAGACAGAGACAGAGAGAGAAGGAGCGTACTTGAGAGAGAACGTATATGTGTTTGACAGAGACAGAATATGAGAACAAGACACACACACACACAGAGAGAGAGAGAGAGAGAGAGAGAGAGAGAGAGAGAGAGAGAGAGAGAGGAGAGAGAGAATATCAGAGAAAAGGAATTAAGAGATGCAAAGAATGAGAGGGAGAGAGTGGTGGAGAGAAATGGTGAAAGGGTAAGAGACAAAGAAATGACAGAGAGAAATAGAGAGACAGACAGACAGACAGAGAAGGGGTCGTACGTGAGAGAGAAACGCAACATGTGTTTTGATAGAGACAGAATATGAGAACAAGACAGTGAGTGAGAGAGAGAGATAGATAGAGAGAGAGAGAGAGAGAGAGAGACCATATTCGAGAAAAAAATTAGAGATACAGAATACGGAGAGAAGAATGGAGAGAGAGAGAGAGGGAGGGGAAAATTGTGAAAGGGAAAAAGACAAAGAAATGACAAGAGAGAGAGAGAGAGAGAGAGAGAGAGAGAGAGAGAGGACAACAGACAGACATACAGAGAGAGACAGAAGAGAGGAGGGGCGTATACTTGAGAGAGATATGTGTTTGACAGAGACAGAATATAGAGAACAAGACAGACAGAGAGAGAGAGAGAGAGAAAGAGAGGGAGAGAGAGAGAGAGACTGAGAAAGAAAGAATATCCGAGAAAAGGAGTTAAGAGATGCAAAGAATGGAGAGAGAAAGAGAGAAAGAGGAGAGGAAGAGAGAAAGAAATGAGAGAGAGAGAGAGAGAGAGAAGGAGAGAGTTTGTGTTTGTCTGTGTGGTGCGTCGGCTGTAGAGGGTTAAGACCTCTCCCCAATGGAACACCCCTTTTAGCCGTGGGTAGCGACTCGTAATGCTTAACGATGGAAACCAGTAGTAATGCAGCCCATGACATGCAACACTCCACTTAGGTTCTTACTTAGGCTAGACGGGCGGTCGGAGAGCCCCTCCTCAAGATTAATCAGCTGGTCACCTAATCACCATTAATCGGCTGCCCTATCACCTATATGATTGTTTCTGACCCTATTGTCTTTATCGCAATTCCCAACCCTTTTTATCATATATGTGCTAAAAGGTGGTTGCTGAGGGTATTCGTGTCCTGGGACAGACGTTTAACTCTATCGGATGGTGAGGTTACAGTTCTGGAGGTCTGTGAAATGTGGATAACCCCTTCATCACCATGGCACCAAGGTCCACTCTGACCCGGAGTGGTAGTATCTATTATGGTACCATCTATGGGTTATATAGAAAATTTGTTTATAAAAAATTAAGTTTAAACTATTCTTCAAATCTATCAACTACAAATCTTTCAAAATTTTCCGGCATTAAATAACCCACTGAGGTTGGTATGCCCGAAAAAAACCCCCAAAAACCCACTAAGATTCTTCTTCTTCTTCTTCTTCTTTCTTCTTCTTCTTCTTCTTCTTCTTTCTTCTTCTTCTTCCTCTCTATTACCCATTCTTCTTCTTTCTTCTTCTCTCTTCTTCTTCTTCTTTTCTTCTTCTTCTTTCTTTCCTGTCTGTATCATAATGTCTGAAAGAAAAGAAAGAATTAGATCAAAACTTTCTCAAAACTTTTCCGGCATTAAATAACCCCTGAGGTTGATATGCCAGAGAAAAAAAAAAAACAACAAATATTTCTTCTCTTCTTCTTTTCTTCTTCTTTCTTCTTTCTTCTTCTTCTTCTTCTTCTTCTTTCTGTCGTGTCTGTATCATATGTCTTGTTTACTGAAGAAAAGAAAAGAAAGAATTAGTCAATAGGGCAGAACGAAAAAGAAAGAAAGAAAAACAGGGAAGAAAGAAAGAAAGAAATAAGTAAAAAGAAAGAAAAAAATTGTGGGTAGAAGAGAAAAAAGAAGAAAGAAAAGAAAGAAAGAAAAAGACGAGAAGAAAGAAAGAAAGAAAAGAAAGAAAGAAAGAAAAAGACGAAAGAAGAAAGAAAGAAAGAAAGAAAAAGAAAGAAAGAAAAGAAAGAAAGAAAGAAAGAAAGAAAAGAAAAAGACGAGAAGAATAAAGTGAGAAGAAAGAAAAGAAAGAAAGAAAGAAAGAAAGAAAGAAAAAAGAAAATAAATAAAATACCCTTCTAGCCTAAGTAAGAGCAAAGTGTTGCCTGTCATATACTTCTCTGTTAGGAAGCGCGTGGTGTAATGGTTAAAGTCATGGGAAATGGACTCGTCGCCCCGAGTTCAAATTCTGGACTTGGTAATTCCATTTCACTTAGGGCTAATACCCTTGGGAAAGGTATGAATCCTACTCTCCCTGCATCTATGGGTAAATAGTAGGGCAGACTGGGCTCTTTAACCTTAGTTAGGCAACCGGTCTAGGAGAAGGAAAACTCTGAATTCAAACCTTGTTAAACTCCGCTTAAGAAATTGACCTTAAGTCACATCCTGCTCGTGCGGAGGGTTGGTAAATATATATACTTCTCTACTACCAAGTTTCTCACCTTAAGCATCAGGGTCACCACCCATTGATTTGGTTTGGTTTGTTTTGTTTTACGGCATATCAACCTCAGTGGGTCATTTAATGTCGATAAAGTTTTGAAATAAATCAATTCTTAATGGATAATACAATTTTTTAAAATACATTTTTCTATTTAACCCTTAGATGGGACCCTAACAGGTACTACCACTCTGGGTCAGAGTGGACCAGGGAGCAATGGTGATGAAGGGGTGCTCCACATTCCCCAAACCTCCAAAACTGGAACCTCACCATCAGATAGAGTTTAACGTCATTCTCAGGACAGGTAGACCCGCAGCCACCGCCTTCTAGCACCCATATGATAATTAATTATAACTAAATGAATTAGGCGTGCATATCGGTTTAAATGTAAAGCGTAAACAAATCGAGAAAAAGTCATCTCTGTATATATATATATATATATATATATATATATATATAAAGATAAAATTAATGAGTCAGACGAACCTACTAAAAGTTTCGCTTAATGCCCTTCAGGGCTAAGATCTGACCAAAGAGACTATATATATATATATATATATATATATATATAAGTAAAGAAATAACAAAAGACTTTAAGTCTTTTGTTAATCTCTCTCTTGAAGAGAGAGATGAGATAGGCGTGATAGCCTGTGGATAAAGGAGTTAGGTTAGAGAGTTTTTAAGTGACAGTTTATCTCTAGACTGCAGGTTCAATCCTGGCCAGGGGCAGCAGTAACATAGAACAATTAACACAAGCGTAACACCTGTATCACAGCTATGGTTGGCGGAATAAGAACAGGCTACAACCGTGGACTGAATAAAGGGTTAGGTTCAAAGTATATACCCAAAATAATCCAACATTTTTAACCCGAGGGTGTTACAAGATGATAACGGTCGCACTTTTAAAGAACACGAGTATTAATATAAATATATAGATGTCTGTAGAGATCAAACATTCTTCATCAGAGCTCTTTCTAGTGATTGCTAACAGTTCATTTTTAGCTAATATCATGGAATTACCCTATACTTTTTATCGCCGTGTCCCCAAAAAGCAGCTGTATGGCATGTATGAGAAACTATCAGTCAGCAAGCACTATTGACTTCATGTCTTTGCTGCCCGAATTTTAAATAACACAATGATTTCGTTACATAGACTTCCTCCAATATATCTGAGATATATTAATATAAGAATGTTTAAATTGTTAAGATTAAAGTTAAAATAAAGTTACTAATTCTAAAAACTGAAATTTTAAAGCATTGTAAAGAATTAGTATTATCTGCGTTATTCGGATTATTGTCCCCATCTTTATTGTTATCTGTACAACGTTTCAGCCGATTTGCCCTCCGGCCTTCTTCAGGTATTTCTTGTCGGACTCGGGAACCTTCTCGGACTCGGGAACCTTCTTTTCGAACTCGGGAACTTTCAGGTCGTAGTCGGGAACCTTCTTGTCGTAATCGGGAGCCATCACGAAACTTTGAACCTAACCCTTTATTCAGTCCACGGGGATATCCTGTTCTCATTCCGCTACAGTAGGAGTTGTGTTAATTATTTTTCTATGTTACTGCCACCACCCAGGATTGAACCCGGAATCCAGAGATAACTGTCACTTAGAACTGTCTTAACCTAACTAAGTTATCCACTAGACCATGTGTCCAATTGGACCTGAAGAAAGCCGGAGGGCATATCGACCGAAACGTTGTTCACATAACAATAAAGATGAAGACAATAGTCCGAATAACGCAGATAATACTAATCATCAAGCCTCATCTCAAACATACTAATAACATGCAAGTGTATTTATATATACAACAAAATAGCGACTTAGAGTGTGAACGGGAAGGCTAATTTGCATATTGATATAAAAAATGTGATTTTAATAAATATGTGCTTGGTATTATTGATTTCTAATTGTTTGATTTTATTTTAATGAATATAAGCAAAAATCTTGGGGATAAACCTTAAAAGAAATCCAATAACAGGAAAAAATAACTAATTTTATTCTTTACTTCCTATTTTAACTAAATAGTTAAATTAGGAAAAATGAGCAATGAAAGACGGGAGTGATGGAAGAGTAAGTTTTAGTTGTTCTATTTCTCGATTATACCTCCCCCTCTGTTTCACATCTTTTTATCTGCAATCGTGTTCTTATATTTGACTCAATCAATGTCCTCGCTACCTCAACCCAAATATAAACACTCTATCAATGATATTGAGCACTGTCTGCTTCGATATATTTCACCCATATTATCTACAATATATATATATATATATATATATATATATATATATATAATATATATATATAGCAAGAAAGGAATGAAATAAACATTCAGAGAAATTTTGTAAAGAATGTTATAGATATTTTGAAATTTCATTTTTTTCAATTTTTCTATATCTAATCCCAATTTTGTCAATAAGTTTGTTGGCATTTATACTGCATGGAGCCCCCTTGAGTGAACAGTAATGATTAAGCTCCGAAACTGCATTTGAATTCATGGGTAATCGTCTGAATATGACTTAGTTTAAGGTAATTAAAACAATAAATAGATACTTAAAACAGCCCGAGGTTACAGTGGCCTGAACTTTGTGTTTGTACACAATAAAGATGAGGACAACAGTCCGAAATATCATAATTATTAATATCAAGCTTCATCTCTTTTATTTTTGTTCTGAAGTGTAAATTTCTAATGTGGATTTTTTTTTTCTTTTATAGCAACAATTGATGTTAATAACCATTTATGTTGATTTTTAATTAACAACTGTTGGGATGTTTTTAGATATAAGGCGTATGCTAGATATTCACTTTTATTCATAGACTCGCCGAGAACCATGTGATCAACCTCTTGGCCAATCACTGGCAATACTCTGCTGCTGATTTAATATTTATACCGGCTGTTCTGGTCATAACTACGCACAACTGCTTTGAACCTTCGTGGACGACGGACATAGGATTGTATCACTGGACCTTTACCAATACGCTGGATAGGACTTATTCGCAGGATAGGACTTATTCGCTTACCAAAGGATTCCATAATTCAGAACTTACTTACTTTAAGCCCTTTTCAACTGGCCAAGGATGGCATTTAAAAACTTAACAACAACAAAGATTGTAAACTGGTAATGACAAATTATACCCCGGATATAATTTGATGGACTTGTCGTCGTGAGTATGGAGCATCCGGTAAGGATCGAACTCGCTATTTACTGGCAAGCAAAAGGTTTTTGGTGTTTCATTTTTTAACTAGGGATATCATCCAGAACCGGTCTGCTTTGTTTTATGGCATTTACTGAGTTTTAAAAAAAATGAGTTTTTAAAAAA
>JALAJA010000150.1:0-15000 GCA_023376005.1 Doryteuthis pealeii | reverse complement strand
TGTCTATATCTCTGTTTCTGTCTCTATTTGTCTCTCTCTCTCTCACCTTTTCTCTCTCTAGCACACACTAATTAATATAATTTAAAAAAAACTGGAACACATCACCCCTGATGATGGCACTTTGAAGTGCCGAAAGTACTCGGGACCTGAACTTTGGTGGACTTATCCACCAATTCCACCCAAATATTAAAGAGTTGGCCAGAAAACCCGAAAAGATAAAAAATAAAATTGTTAAACAGGAGATGTGTCTTTTGTTTAATTCTACATACATATATATATATATATATATATATATATATATATATATATTGTTTGGAATTAAGTATGAAGCATTATTTTTTTGGTGGGAAATTTTTTTCGGTGGAAAATATAAAAAAAAGCTCTTTTTTGAAGCTTTTGAATGTTAAATCTCGATTTATTTTCTTATTTCGGGGATGTTTATTCCTCTTCTTCAGAGCGAAGAGAATGATTGATCTATTCTTTTTTGCCTCTGTATATACATATATTGATGCTGATGGTATCATCTCAGAAAGCTCGTTGGGTGTTTTATATATATGTACTAGAAAAAACGTCACCCATTCAGCTCTGGTAGATAATTGGGATTAGGGAAAAAGGAGTTAGCAAAGTGAATAAAATTTTAAAATTAAATATTTGCGACCGGACGAAAGCTTAAAATCCTTTTGTTAGCTAAGAAGAATGTCTGACCTCATTTAAGCTACGGATTGCTGGTTGTGAAATTGAACATAGAAATACATTTCAAATTCTCCCGGCTCTCTCTTTCTCTCTACTCTCCAGAGAAACTAACATTATATAACGAGGAGGTAGTCAAGAGATACATAGAGGGGAAGAAAGAGATAGACACAGAGTAAAGTAATAGATTGGTCGGTTTTTAATTGCAAATTACGACTGTTTGAAAAACATTCTGTTTTAATTGAACCGTTTAAAACAGAATGTTTTTCAAACATAATTCAATCCTAAAAGTAAGGAATAATTTAGTTTAATTTTCGTGTCATTAAACTAAAGAGTAAAAAAGCCTTTAGGAAGGAAAAGTTGATTAACTCAGCTTTCTCTAGGACTTTGAAATAAAAACGGATCACCTTATCCCAGCAAGAAGACCAGACCTAGTGTTGATAAACAAAAAAGAAAGAACTTGTCAACTGGTAGGTTTTTGCAGTTCCAGCAGATCACAGGGTGAAGCTAAAGGAAAATGAAAAAATGGACAAATATCTGGACCTTACCAGAGAACAGAAAAAGTTATGGAATATGAAAGTGAAAGTGATACCAATTGTAGTTGGTGCACTTGGAACAGTCCCAAAAGGATTAGAAAAGGGTTTGGAAAGTTTGGAAATCAGAGGAAGGATTGAAACCATTCAGAACACTGCACTGCTGCAAACTGCCAGAATACTCAGAAGATTCCTGGAGACCTGAGGAGACTTGGTGTCACTCAGACTCCAGTGAAAGACCATCAGCTACTCAAAAGGAGTAAATAATATGTATATATATATATATATTGTATAGTCAGATAAGCTACTATAGTTTCACAATGAGGATCATCAGTTACCCAATATATATATATATATATATATATATATATATATATATGTGTGTGTGTGTGTGTGTATATATATATATATATATATATATATATATATATATATATATATATTAAAGCAATATATAGTGACTGATCAAATTTAAGTTAATATTTCCGAAAACCTTATGAAAATGTGTTCCATTTTTCGCTCGCCAAATATAATTAACAATTAATCAAAAACTTTAGCTGACATCTTTGCCCCCCAGCGCTACAAAACCGTAATAGGAAGCTGATCTGTCCCCAGGGGAAAAACCAACGCCATATTGAAATGCGACCGGAAGTCATTTTCTGCTCTAACACGAACTTGAGTTAATATCATAAAGCGATTGGACTGTCTGTTGCATTCTGGGAAGATACTGGACCAGCCGGCAGACAAACACGGCTGATGGTATCTAGGTGGCGCTGCGATCGATTCTTAACCGGGAAGTTTTGCACAGACTTCAGTCTTTTGTTTTGTTTATATATAACACTATATTATATATAACACTATTAAACACTCCGTTTTAGCGTGTATTTCTTTCGGTTATTCTCACCTATTCCAGTTCAATGTTTTTTTTTCTATAAATTATTTAAAGTCAATCATGATAATTACCTTTTTATGTGTCATATCTTACCATAATGAAGATTCGGTGTTTTTCTATCTGTAACCGTAACTACAGGGTGGACCATAATGATGAGACATTTTAAACGCTATTTTCTCAGATTATAAAAACATCACAGAGTACTAACTATATTTATTACATAACTGATACACAGGAGTTTTACATGTTTCTAAGATTTGAATATTACATTAAGTTTTTATTACTTTCAGGTATTGATTTTGATGATCCTTATAATGCCGTGGAGTCCAAAAGAAATTGCATATGTAGTCGAAGAAAACATCGCCAGCCAAAGATCCATCGTTGCAACCCAAAGAAAATTTTGACAGCTTTTTGGAAAGCGAGAGGCACCAACCCGAAAGTCGATCCTTCGTGCTGTTACAAATTTCCGAGAGACAGAAATGCTTTTGAGAAATTACAGCTATTCCAGTTGATATGCTAAACCACACTTTACGTGATATAAGAAATCGAGCTCTCGGATGTTTTCGTCATGATAGTGATCTGAAAGGAGATAATATTCAAATCTTAGATTGCATGTAAAACTCCTGTGTACCAGTTATGTAATAAATATATTTTGTTCTACAAATAAAAAATGGTAATCATACATTTTATTAACCAATAATTATTTTCACATAATTATAATCACACTGACATTGTTTGTATAAATAATCACTAGTACACAATTAATCACTAAGACACAATTATAATAATAATAATGATAATAATAATAATAATAATCTTATTATAATGGAGATTGTGTGTTTTTCTGTCTGTAACCGAAACTATATTACTACTCACGACACAATTCCCTTAGTTATTGACATCACATTCTCAATGATTTTATTTTTATTTTAACCTCAATTATTAATAAAATTGTTTTACATTATTAATACTGTTAACCATATCTACATACTAACAACATTCAATTATATTTATATATACAACAAAAATAGCGGTTTACAGTGTGAACGGGAAGGCTAATTTGCATATTGATATAAAAAAAATCGAATTTAATAAATATGTGTCCAGTGTTATTGATTTCTAACTGTTTAGTTTTATTTTAATGAATATAAGCAAACATCTCTTCAATGAATCTTAAATGAAATCCATTAACAAGAAAAACTATATGTTATTTTATTCTTTACTTCCTCTTTTAACTAAATACTTAAATTAGAAAAAATAACAATGAAAGATGAGAGTGATGGAAGAGTAAGTTTCAGTTGTTCTATTTTTCAATTATACCCCCTCAGTTAAAAATCTTTTTATCTGCATTCTTATTCAGTTTCATCAGCTCTTCTAATTTAATATATTTTATTATATTAAAACTTAAATAATTGCACCCGGAGGGTGCATATATTTGCTAGTAATAATAATAATAATAATAATATGCAAAAATTTGTAACCATACAACAAAATGGTATATGCATAAAACAGAATCTGTTCTTGAGAACGAAACGCATAAAATTCTCTGGAAATTTGAGATAAAAACGGATCACCTTATCCCAGCAAGAAGACCAGACCTAGTGTTGATAAACAAAGAAGAAAGGACTTGTCAACTGGTGGATTTTGCAGTGCTAGCAGATCACAGGGTAAAGCTAAAGGAAAATGAAAAAATGGACCAATATCTGGACCTTGCCAGAGAACTGAAAAAGTTATGGAATATGAAAGTGAAAGTGATACCAATTGTGGTTGGTGCACTTGGAACAGCCCCAAAAGGATTAGAAAAGGGTTTGGAAAGTTTGGATATCAGAGGAAGGATTTAAACCATTCAGAACACTGCACTGCTGCAATCTGTCAGAATACTCAGAAGAGTCGTGGAGACCTGAGGAGACTTGCTTTCACTCAGACTCCAGTGAAAGACCATCAGCTAATGCTGATGTGAAAACTCAAAAGGAGCAAATAATAATAATAATAATAAATCACCACAATTATGGACTCTCTCGTCGATTTTCGACGCATGAGGGTTCATATACACAATGAACACCCACACAGTGATTTGTTTATAGTGGTGAAGGCTTGTGTTGGACCATCCACACTTTTTAGCACAGTCGATAGGAAAGAATTGATGCATCAAAGGTTGCCACAAACCCAATCAACGACCGACCTCAGGAATTTTGAATTCAGAGTTATCCCTCTCCTAGACTGGTTACCTACCCAAGGCTGAAGGGCCCAGTCTGCCCTACTATTTAACCCATGGCTGGAGGGAATTTTGAATTCAGAGTTATCCCTCTCCTAAACTGGTTACCTACCCAAGGCTGAAGGGCCCAGTCTGCCCTACTATTTATCCCATAGCTGGAGGGAGATTATATGGATTCATGCCTTTCCCAAGGCTATGTGAAATGCCAACAGCTTCGTCTAGGAATTGAACTCAAATCGACGAATCTATTTTCCACGACTCTAACCACTAGCCCACGCGCCTCCATAAATCACCACAATAATCAATTACTTGTACATAATTGTAATATTAATAAAAATCATCATATAATTGGGTACAATATTTAAAAAACTTAAACCACACAACTCTTACTTTAAAAGTTTTACCCCCCACCCCCTGTTTTCCCTTCACTTACTATTAAAAGAATTTTCATCTGACACGCGTAGATGTCTCTCTCTCCCCAACCCAATTACATAATAAACGCACACAGCAACTTAAATGTTAAAAGAATATTCACTTGCTAGTATATATAAAACTATCACACTCTCCGTTTTTTCAGTTGGTCCCACCTTTTCCCGTCCAACGTTTATTTTTCTATAATTTTTTTCTATATATTTTTCTACTGACAATCATAATAATAACATTTTAAGTGTCATATCTTATTATAATAGAGACTCGGTGTCTGTCTATCTAAAACTGAAACTAGGTCACTGGTTGATTCATAATACCCTCAAGAATTTGCATGTTTATCAATGAGTATTTAGTTTACAGTCAAAATCATTGATTGTTGGAATCAACCTTATTTATTAACAGCTAGAAGCTACTACCCGGCGTAACTAATTATTAACAATCGGTACTGTAAGTAATCTGAGGCCTGTGTGTCTAAATATACAAAACTATACAATAACTGGCTATGAAAGGAAAGTTCCAGACCCCAACCATTCTCATCGTTTATAAAAACTCGAACTATGAATAGATAGTAAAAAGTTAAGCAAGGTGAGTCTGTTCAGTACTAGAAGGGTAACTAATTATCAACAGCTGGCACTGTAAGTAATTCTGAGGCCCGGTGTGTCTAAATATACAAAACTATACAATAACTGGCTATGAAAGGAAAGTTCCTGACCCCAATCGTTCATATAATTGATAAAATACTTAAACAGTGAATAGAAAGTAAAAAGTTAAGCAAGGGTGAGTCTGTGTTCAGTACTTGTAGGGTAACTAATTAATAAAAGCAGGTAGTGTAAGTAATCTGAGGCCTGTGTGTCTAAATATACAAAGCTATACAATAACTGGCTATGAAAGGAAAGTTCCAGACCCCTACCCTTTCTTATTGTGGATAAAGACTTGAACATATTGAATAGGTATTATGACAGAAATATACCAAAGCGGAAGTATTGTTTCTTACGCGGAATTATCTCCTCATATGCGCCATTTTGTTTGATATTAAACGCGTCGCATTGTTGCCGGACTCGTAAACGAGCCAGATAAAAGAGCGGGGGAAACTGTGTACAAAGACCGGGGGCGTCCGGGGGCGTCCAGGGGTCTACGATTCCGACAGCAGTCGCAGACTCTTCTTCTTCTTCTTCTTCTTCTTCTGTTTGCGTCTTTCGGCTCTCTTTGAGCGTGCGCAACACGGAACACACGGCAACAAATGCTACAAACGCGCGACCTCGTGTCTTTGAGTCGCCGCGCTTTTCTTCAATTGGCGGGCTTTTGCGTTTGCCCGCCCTTTTTGACGGTTGACAAGGCCGATGACACTGACATGCGCAGGAGAAACACTCTGGATCCGTCATCATCTCAAACTTGGCGGCGGCTCGTTGGCTTGAAGAGACAAACAACCAAAAGTACGGTGTGTTTCTTTCTCTTTTCAAATTAAGGAACGATCTCTCGGTCGTCTTTCATCCCTTTTAGCGCTTTCTCACTCAGCCCAGGGCGCCATTCACTCGGTCGTCCACAGATTGTTTCAATCCAAATATCATTTGACTTCCATCTTCTTTCGGTGATTGCGACGCTGCGGCAGGGTTATTCTTCAAACAATGATAGATAATCTATCTATCTATCTATCTATCTATCTATCTATCTATCTATCTATCTATCTCAGTCTGTTTATATCTATCTATCTGTTCATTATATATATATATATATATATATATATATATATATATATATATATATATTCTCGGTCTGTTCATATCTATCTATCTATCTATCTATCTATCTATTTATCTATCTCAGTCTGTCATATCTATCTATCTATCTAATCTATCTATCTCGGGTCTGTTCATAGATATCTAATCTATCTAGCTAGCTAGCTAGCTATCTCGGTCTGTCATATCTATCATCTATCTATCTATCTATCTATCTAATCTATCTCAGTCTGTTCATATCTATCTATATATCTATCTATCTATCTCAGTCTGTTCATATCTATCTATCTATCTATCTATCTATCTATCTATCTATCTCGGTCTGTTTCATATCTATCTATCTATCTATTCTATCTCAGTCTGTTCATATCTATCTATCTATCTATCTATCTATCTATCTCGGTCTGTTCATATCTATCTATCTATCTATCTATCTATCTATCTATCTCAGTCTGTTCATATCTATCTATGGAATCTCTCTCTCTCTCTCTCTCTCTCTCTCCTCTCTCTCATTCTCTCTATCTATCTATCTATCTATCTATCTATCCTCGGGTCTGTTTAATCTATCTATCTATCTCTATCTATCTCGGTCTGTTCATATCTAATCTATTCTATCTATTTATCTATCTCGAGTCTGTTTCATATCTAATCTATCTATCTATCTATCTATCTCAGTCTGTTCATCTCTCTCTCTCTCTCTCTCTCTCTTCTCTTCTCTCTCTCTAACTATCTATCTATCTATCTATCTATTCCGTCTGTTCATATCTACTATCTATCTATCTATCTATCTATCTATCCAGTCTGTTCATATCTATCTATGAATATATCTATCTATCTACACTCTCCCTATCTATTTATGTTTCTATCTTATATATATATATCTACATCAGTCTGTTATATTATCTATCTATATATCCAGGCGGTTCATATCTACTATCTATCTATCTATGTATCTCCATCTACCACAGTCTGTTTATATCTATCTATATATCTATCTATCTATCTATCTACTATCTATCTTATCTCAGTATGTGCATATCTATCTATCTATTCATCTATCTATCTATCTCAGTCTGTGCATATCTAACTATCTATCTATAATCTATCTATCTATATTAGTCTATCTATATTAGTCTGTTCATATCTATCTATCTATCTATCTCAACACGTTCATATCTATCTATCTATCTATTTATCTATCTCTGTCAATATCTATCTATCTATCTATCTATCTATCTGTCCGTATATATATATATATATATATAATATATATATATATATATATATATATAATTCAATCTTCTAAAGACTCGCCATAGCTAAAACTGATCCAATTTTTCTTTAGTTAAAATATTACTAAATCACATATCAGTTCTACTTAGTAAATAATTTTTCTAAATTATGTTCAACATCCAAACCAACTTGGAGGAGTTTCCCGATTCCGAGAAGAAATACCTGATGAAGACCCGAGGGCACATCGGCCGAAACGTTGTGCTGGTGACAATAAAGATGAGGACAATATTTCAAATAATACAAACAAAATGACTTCGGCATAGAATAACCCAACAAGGGTTGACAAGCCGTAAAATCCCAGAAAGCAAACCAATTAATTTAAAACACTTCCATTACATTTTCTCTCACTATTATTTGGACACCATCCATTTAATTGATTTGATATAAAAGTCTGTAGATGCACGAAGCACCATACCTTACATTTCTCTCTCTCTTCCCCCCTCTCTCTCTCTCTCTTTCTATTTCTCTCTCTCTATCTCTCTGTCTCTCTTCGTCTGCCTGTCTGTTTGTTTCTGTCTCTCTGTGTCTCTGTCAATCTGTTTGTTTCTCTACCCCTCTCTCTCTTTCTCTTTCTCTCTTCTCATTATCTCTTCGTCTGCCTGTCTGTTTTGTTTCTGTCTCTCTGTGTCTCTGTCAATCTGTTTGTTTCTCTACCCCCTCTCTCTCTTTCTCTCTCTCTCTCATTATCTCTCTGTCTGCCTGCCTGTTTGTTTCTGGCTCTCTGTGTCTCTGTCAATTTTGTTTGTTTCTCTACCCCCTCTCTCTCTTTTCTCTTTCTCTCTCTCTCATATCTCTCTGTCTGCCTGTCTGTTTGTTTCTGTCTTCTTGTATGTGTCTCTGTCAGTCTGTTGTTTCTCCCCCTCTCTCTCTTCTTTTTCTCTCTATTCTCCCTGTCTCGCTCTTTCTCTTTCTCTTTCTCTCTCTCACTATCTCTCTGTTTCTCTCTGTCTACCTGTCTGTTTGTTTCTGTCTCTCTGTGTCTGTCTGTCTGTATGTTTCTCCCCCCTCTCTCTTTCTTTTTCTCTCTATCTACCTATCTCTCTCTCTCTTTCTTTCTTTTTCTCTCTATCTACCTATCTCTCTCTTTCTGTTTCTCTTTTTCTCTCTCACTATCTCTCTGTCTCTCTCTGTCTGCCTGTCTGTTTGTTTCTGTCTCTCTGTGTCTCTGTCTGTCTGTTTGTTTCTCCCCCTCTCTCTCTCTTTCTTTCTCTTCTATCTCCATGTCTCTCTCTCTTTCTCTTTCTCTTTCTTCTTCTCTCTCTCACTATCTGTTTCTCTCTGTCTACCTGTCTGTTTGTTTTCTGTCTCTCTGTTGTGTCTCGTCTGCTCGGTATGTTTTCTCCCCCTTCTCTTTCTTTTTCTCTCTATCTACCTATCTTCTCTCTCTCTCTCTCTCTTTCTTTTTCTCTCTATTCTTCCCTATCTCTCTCTTTCTGTTTTTCTTTTTCTCTCTCACTATCTCTCTGTCTCTCTCTGTCTGCCCTCCTGCCTGTTGTTTTCTTTTGTCCCTGTGTCTCTTTTCTGTCGTTTGTTTCTCTCCCTCTCTCCCCCTCTCTCTCTCTTTCTTTTTCTCTCTATCTCCCTATCTTTCTCTCTTTCTGTTTCTCTTTTCTCTCTCACTATCTCTCTGTCTCTCTCTATCTGCCTGTCTGTTTGTTTCTGTCTCACTGTGTCTCTGTTTGTCTATTTGTTTCTCTACCCCCTCTATCCCCCTCTCTCTCTCTCCTCTTTTTTTCTCTATCTACCTATCTCTTCTCTCTCCTCTCTTTCTTTCTTTTTCTCTTCTATCTCCCTGTCTCTCTCTCTCTCTCTTTCTTTCTTTCTCTCTCTCACTATCTCTCTGTCTCTCCTGTCTACCTGTCTGTTTGTTTCTGTCTCTCTGTATGTGTCTCTGTTTGTTCTCCCCCTCTCTCCTCTCTCTCTCTTTCTTTTCTCTTCTATCTCCCTGTCTCTCTCTCTTTCGCTTTCTCTTTCTCTCTCTCACTATCTCTTGTTTCTCTCTGTCTACCTGTCTGTTTGTTTCTGTCTCTCTGTGTCTGTCTGTCTGTATGTTTCTTCCCCCCTCTCTCTTTCTTTTTCTCTCTATCTACCTTATCTCTTCTCTCTCTCTTTCTTTCTTTTTCTCTCTATCTCCCTAATCTCTCTCTTTCTGTCTCATTTTCTCTCTCACTATCTCCTGTCTCTCTCTATCTGCCTGTCTGGTTTGTTTCTGTCTCGCTGTGTCTCTGTTTGTCTATTGTTTCTCTACCCCCTCTTCTCCCCCTCTCTTCTCCTCTTTTTCTCTCTATCTCCCTGTCTCCTCTCTCTCTCTTTCTTTCTTTCTTTTTCTCTCTTCTCACTATCTCTCTGTCTCTCTCTGTCTGCTCCTGTCTGTTTGTTTCTGTCTCTCTGTATGTGTCTCTGTCTGTCTGTTTGTTTCTACCCCCTCTCTCTTCTCTTTCTTTCTCTCTATCTCCCTGTCTCTCTCTCTTTTCTCTTCTCTTTCTCTTTCTCTCTCTCACTATCTCTCTGTTTCTTCTCTGTCTACCTGTCTGTTTGTTTCTGTTCTCTCTGTGTTCTGTCTGTATGTATGTTTCTCCCCTCTCTCTTTCTTTTTCTCTCTATCTACCTATCTCTCTCTCTCTCTTTCTTTCTTTTTCTCTCTATCTCCTCTTCTTTGTTTCTCTTTTCTCTCTCACTATCTCTCTGTCTCTCTCTGTCTCCTGCCTGTTGTTCTGTGTCCCTGTGTCTCTGTCTGTCTGTTTGTTTCTCTACCTCCTCTCCCTCTCTCTCTCTTTCTTTTTCTCTCTACTCCCTTATCTCTCTCCTTTCTGTTTCTCTTTCTCTCTCACTAATCTCTTGTCTCTCTCTGTCTGCCTGTCTGTTTGTTTCTGTGTCCCTGTGTCTCTGCTGTCTGTTGTTTCTCTACCTCCCTCTCCCTCTCTCTCTCTTTCTTTTTCTCTCTATCTCCCTATCTCTCTCTTTCTGTTTCTCTTTTTCCTCTCACTATCTCTCTGTCTCTCTCTGTCTGCCTGTCTGTTTTGCGTTCTTGTCTCTCTGTGTTCTCTGTTTGTCTATTTCTTCTCTACCTCATCTCTCCCCCTCTCTCTCTCCTCTTTTCTCTCTATCTCCCTGTCTCCTCTCTCTCTCTTTTCTTTCTCTCTCTTCACTATCTCTTTCTGTCTCTCTCTGTCTGCCTGTCTGTTTTGATTCTGTCTCTCTGTATGTGTCTCTGTCTGTCTGTTTGGTTTCTCCCCCTCTCTCTCTCTCTTTTTTTTCTCTCCGGTCTCCCTGTTCTTTCTCTTCTCTTTCTCTTTCTCTCTCTCACTATCTCTCTGTTTCTCTCTGTTCTGCCTGTCTGTTTGTTTCTGTTTCTCGTGTCTCTGTCTGTCTGTATGTTTCTCCCCTCTCTCTCTTTCTTTTCTCTCTATCTACCTATCTATCTCTCTCCTTTCTTTCTTTTTCTCTCTATCTCCCTATTCTCTCTTCTTTCTGTTCTCTTTTTCTCTCTCACTATCTCTCTGTCTTCTCTCTGTCTGCCTGTCTGTTTGTTTCTGTCTCTCTGTGTCTCTGTTTGTCTATTAGGTTTCTCTACCCCCTCTACCCCCTCCTCTCCTTCCTTTTTTCTCTCTATCTCCCTGTCTCTCTCTCTCTCTCTCTTTCTTTCTTTTTCTCTCTTCTCACTATCTCTCTGTTCTCTCTCTGTCTGCCTGTCTGTTTGTTTTGTCTCTCTGTGTCTCTGTCAGTCTGTTTGTTTCTCTCCCCCTCCTCTCTCTTTCTTTTTCTCTCTATCTCCCTATCTCTCCCTCTCTCTCTTTTCTTCTTTTTCTTCTCTCACTATTCTCTCTGTCTCTCTCTGTCTGCCTGTTCTGTTGTTTCTGTCTCTCTGTCTTCTGTCTGTCCTCTCTTACTTCTTTGTCTTTCTCTTCCCCTCTCTCTATGTTTGTTCTCTCTCGTGCTTTCTTTCTATCTGTCTCTCTTTCTCTGTCTGTCTGTCTGTCTGTCTCTTTCTCTGTCTCTGTTTATCTCTGTCTCTCTGTGTGTCTCTCTCTCTCTGTTTGTCCCTCTCTCTATCTCTCTCTCTCTCTCTGTGTTTGTCTTTCTCTCTCTCTCTGTTTCTCTCTCTCTCCTCTCTCTCTCTCTTTGTTTCCTCTCTCTCTCTTTCTCTTCTTTTTTCATATCTCTCAATCTCTGTCTCTCGTTCTTTCCGTCTCTGTCTCTCTCTTTTTCTCTGTCTCTCACTTTCACTCTCACCCTCTCTCTCCTCTCTCTCTCTCTCTCTCTCTCCTCTCTCTCTTTCTTCTTTCTCCGCACTGTTTATTTTTCTCTGTCACAATTCGTTTCCCTATTTCCTTCTCTGTTACTCTTCTCTCTCTCTCTTTCTTTGTTTGTCTCTCTGTTTGTCTCTCTCTCTTTCTGTTTGTCTCTCTCTCTCTCTCTTTCTTTATCTCTCAATCCTCTGTCTCTCTTCTTTCTCTGTCTCTCTCTTTCTCCTCTCTCTCTCTCTCTCTCTCTCTCTCTCTTTCCCACACTTTATTTTACTCCCTCTCTTTTTCTCTCTCTATTTCGTTCTCTGTTCTCTCTTCCCTCTCTTTCTCTTTCTCTGTTCTCTGTTTCTCTCTCTCTCTCTCTTTTCTCAGTCTCTTTCTTTATCTCTCTCAATCTCTTTCTCTGTCTCTCGTTCTTTCTCTGTCTCTGTCTCTCTTTCTCTCTCGTTTGTTTCTCTCTCTCTCTCTTTGTCCCTCTTTCTCTCTTTCTCCCTCTCTCTCTTTCTCTCCCTCTTCCCTCTCTCTCCCTCTCTCCCCCTCTCTCTCTCTTATACCATCTGCCATTTCTTTTTGTCTCACCTCGTCCAGACCCCACTCCTCCATCCACACTATCAATCCTTTCAACGTGATCCGACCAATTTCTCTTTATCTAAGCAGCTGGTCGTGTCAAGTGAGCTCGAGCCGTCTTCTCCGACAAGAGAGATCATCTCAACACCCACCCGCCCCACGACAGACGGCGGCGCTTCTTAACTTTCGCTAAGAATGTGGGAGGGGCGCCTACAGTGCAACGGAAGATTACGCAAATATAAAGAGGAACGTTTGAGATACATAAATACGGCCAGGACAAACAGACAGACAGAGAGTGACAGACACGTAGGAACATAAATAGATAGGTAGAGGTATAGATATGCATAGACTGGGATAGATACATAGACAGGAATAAACTGAGACAGACAAACAAACTTAAATAACCAGACAAACATACACCTATCTATCTAATCTATTATATATATATATATATATATATAGTATATTAATATATAGTATATAATGACTCTCCGTCGATTTTCGACGTATGAGGGTTCATATACACAATGATCTCCCACACAGTGATTTGTTTATAGTGATGAAGACTTGTGTGGACCATCCACACTTTTTGGCACAGTCGGATAGGAAAGAATTGTGCATCAAGGGTTGCCACAAAACCAATCAACGACCCCGACGATCAGGAATTTTTGAAACTCAGAGTTTTCCCTCTCTAGACTGGTTACCTTCCCAAGGCTGAAGGGCCCAGTCTGCCTACTATTTAACCCATAGCTGGAGGGAGATATATATGGATCATACCTTTCCCAAAGGGTATTTAGCGCTATGTGAAATGCCAACAGCTTCGTCTGGGAATTGAACTCGAATCGACGAATCCATTTTCCACGTCTCTAACCACTAGCCCACACGCCTCTCTCTCTCTCTCTCTCTCTCTCTCTCTCTCTCTATTAATATTATATATATTATTATATATATTATATATAATATATATATATATATATGTCTTATTTTCATTATTATATCATAATGGACATATGTGTTTGTCTACCTGTAACCGAAACTATATTACTACTTAAGTCACAATTCCATTAGTTATTTACGTCCCATTCTTCATGTTTTGATATTTAAAACAAAATAGCGATTTAAAGTGTGGACGGGAAGGCTATTTTGCATATTGGTATTAAAAATTTGATTTTAATAAATATGTGTTTAGTATTATTGATTTCTAATTGTTTGGTTTTATCTTAATGAATATGAACAAAAATCTTGGGGATGAATCTTAAAAGAAATCCATTAACAAGAAGAAATAACTCTCATCTCATGCTTTACGTCCTATTTTAACTAAATAGTTAAATTAGGAAAATTTAGCAATGAAAGTGAGAGTGGTGGAATGGTAAGCTTCAATTTTTCTATTTTTCGATTATACCCCCTTCTGTTTCAAATCTTTTTATCTGCATTCTTGTTTAGTTTCATTAGCCTTTCTAATTTAATACGATATTTTATTACATCACATTTAAATAATTGCACTCGGAGGGTACATATATTTACTAGTATATATAAAATCACCAAGTAAAAATGATTTTATATTAATCCGACCTAGTGGGAGGTCAATGATTTTTTTCGTCTAGTTAGAGGAAATGACATCACATAAGGATATAATAAGAAATTTTAATTCAATGATGAACTCATTCTTTTTAAGAATAAGATATAAATTAGGAGATTTGCGACTGGGTCATTCCATGTTAAAACCCCAGCAAAAAGTTGAAATCTGCACCCACCGACACCGAATTACATGAAATTTGGCCCAAATGTTCCCCTTCATGAGTTAGGAAATTATTTTGTCTTAAACCTTACCGTTTCGATTTTAAGGGGGGATATAATTTTCCTATTTTTCCTCAAAATTAAGGCCGTGCAGTATCACAAAATCTTAGTGTTTTTTTTTTAATTTAAAAAAAAAAATACTTTCATACATTCAATATTCTGAAATTTGGTATGTAAGGCAAACAATCATTTCAATAACCTTTCCCACTATTATATTGCTTTTTTCTGTTCTGTTGTATGTCAATATCTATCTATCACTCTATTCTCCTCTCTCTCCTCTCTCTCTCTCCTCTCTCTTCTATATATATATTTATATATATATATATATATATATTGGGAATAAAAACCCTTAAATACCATGGGTTATCGTGATTATGGACCATTTCCACTCGAGAGCATGCTCAAGAGCTTCTTCAGATCACTGCATAATAATTATATATTTGGGTTTTTCTCTCACCATACCATACAATTCATTTTCAATATCTAATTCTCCCTTTTTTATTGTTGCTGTCAGTCCGTCTGTCTATTCGTTTTATCACTGTCTGCAATCTTCTGTCTGTCTGTCTGTCTGTATGTATGGTCTGTCTTTCTGACTACATCT
>JALAJA010000149.1:99891-112391 GCA_023376005.1 Doryteuthis pealeii | reverse complement strand
AGAAGAAGAAGAAGAAGAGCATCGGCAACAGCAGCAACAACCATAAAATAAAAATTTAAAATAAAATAAAAATACATTTTTATTTTATTTTAAAATTGAAAAAATACCAAAATAAATAAACAAATAAATTTCTTCTTTTTTTTTTCAGACTGAAAATGTTTTCTGTTTTATTATTCCAACTTATTTATTTTCTGATCTCCAATAAAATTAATATAAATTCTCCTCGCCAGATGTGCCAGCACCCCCCCCCCTAAAAAAACATCACATTATATCGAATACCGACCACGCGACAATGCTATAGTTCAAATGGTAAAGGGAGCGTTTCCATAGAAAAAAAAGAAGAAAAAAAAAAGACCACTCACCCACCCCCCAAAAAGTTCTCTACGGTTTTTTTATCTTTCTTTTCACATATTCATTTTCTAGACCAGAGGTTCTTAACCGGGGGCCTAATGGGACCTGTTAAACATCGAATGGCTACGGGGGTACTCCCAGAGTAAATTAGAAAACAAATGTGTCCATAGTTAAATAAAAAGGTTGAGAACCCCTGTTCTAGACATATTCTATTCCTGCTGACCGTCCTAAACAAAGTACTGTTAAAATCGGCTAGGATACGTAGAAGAGTCCTGGAGACATGGGCAGATTTCCTGTTACTCAAACTCCTGTGAAAAACCATCAGTTAACGCTGATCTAGAATATATATATATATGTATGGGGTGATGCGTGTTGTTACGATTTTTGTGGCCATTTTTATGCTTCAAGCGAGAGCACTTTACAAAGTAAGTCCCTTGAGAGCATGATTTTATTGAAAAAATATTTGGTTGTTCCTCGGTGTTCCTTAGTGTTGGGTAGAATCCTTTTGTTATTCCCCGGAGACCCTTAGTGTTGGGTAGAATTCTTTGGTTGTTCCTCGGTGTCCCTTAGTGTTGCGTAAAATCCTTTGGTTGTTCTCGGTGTCCCTTAGTGTTGGGTAGAATCCTTTCGTTTTTCCTCGGTGTCCCTTAGTGTTGGGTAGAATCCTTTCGTTGTTCCCGGTGTCCCTTAGCGTTGGGTAGAATCCTTTCGCTGTTCCTCAGTGTCCCTTAGTGTTGGGTAGAATCCTTTCGTTGTTCCCCGGTGTTCCTTAGCGTTGGGTAATATTCTTGCGTTCAGCAACTTCTCATCACATGACTGGGTGGGAAAGGTGGTCCACTGAGAATTGTGTAAGATTTTTAGATTTAACCATTCTGACAAAATGTATCAGCACAAAAAAATGAATCGATTCTAGAAGATGAGACACACCGCTTTCTCTGGGGCTTTGAGATAAAAACGGATCACCACATCCCGGTCTAAAGACCCAACTTAAAGAAAAGAATAAGCCACCCTGTCGGCTGGGACGTTAGAATGCACCGACTGCATCTCTGCAGAGGGGTAAGACTCCCCCAATGGGGCCACCCGTTGGCCGTGGGTGGCGACCCGTGATGCTTAAGGATAGAACCCAGGTGGATGAGCAGTTCATGACGTGCAATACTCCACTTTGGCCCTATCTTGTGCTAGACGGGCGGTCGGAGAGGCCCCCTCCGATCAATCGGCTGGTCCCGTCAAGCCCTAGCACCTATATGATTTTCCCAACCCTATTGCCCTTATGGCAAGCCCCAACCCCTTTTTATCATATGGGTGCTAGAAGGCGGTGGCTGCGGGTCTACATGTCCTGGGAATGACGTTAAACTCTATCTGATGGCGAGGTTCCAGTTTTGGAGATTTGGGGAATGTGGAGCACCCCCTTCATCACTATTGCTCCCTGGTCCACTCTGACCCGGAGTGGTAGTACCTGTTAGGGTCCCATCTATGGGTTAAATAGAAAAATGTATTTATAAAAAAATTGTATTATCCATTAAGAATTGATTTATTTCAAAACTTTATCGGCATTAAATGACCCACTGAGGTTGATATGCCGTAAAACAAAACAAACCAAACAAATCAAAAGAATAAGACTCGGAGGTGACGGTAATACAAACTGCAATTGGAGCACTTGGAACAATCTCAACGAACCTAAAAAAAAAATGGTCATCTTGAGAGATTAGAGAAAAAATTGAAACCATCTTGACAGCGGCACAGATAGAAATCCTCTATAATACGAAGACTACAGGAAGACTACTGTTGTCACTTAGACTTTAATAAAACCAAATAAAGTTCACAGTCATTTTAAATAGGTAAAAACTTCATACTTAGTTGCAATATCAATGTTTTAAGAGCCAATGTATTAATAAAGTTTACAATCATTTTAAACAGGTAAACACTTCATACTTAGTTGCAATATTAATGTTTTAATAGCCAATGTATTAATAAAGTTTACAATCATTTTAAACAGGTAAAAACTTCATACTTATTTGCAATATTAATATTTTAATAGCCAATGTATTAATAAAGTTTACAATCATTTTAAACAGGTAAACACTTCATACTTAGTTGCAATATTAATATTTTAATAGCCAATGTATTAATAAAGTTCACAGTCATTTTAAATAGGTAAAAACTTCATACTTAGTTGCAATATTAATGTTTTAAGAGCCAATGTATTAATAAAGTTCACAATCATTTTAAACAGGTAAACACTTCATACTTAGTTGCAATATCAAATGTTTTAAGAGCCAATGTATTAATAAAGTTTACAATCATTTTAAACAGGTAAAAACTTCATACTTAGTTGCAATATCAATGTTTTATGAGCCAATGTATTAATAAAGTTCACAATCATTTTAAACAGTTAAACACTTCATACTTAGTTGCAATATTAATGTTTTAATAGCCAATGTATTAATAAAGTTCAATCATTTTAAACAGGTAAACACTTCATACTTAGTTGCAATATCAAATGTTTTAAGAGCCAATGTATTAATAAAGTTTACAATCATTTTAAACAGGTAAACACTTCATACTTAGTTGCAATATCAAATGTTTTAAGAGCCAATGTATTAATAAAGTTTACAATCATTTTAAACAGGTAAAAACTTCATACTTAGTTGCAATATCAATGTTTTATGAGCCAATGTATTAATAAAGTTCACAATCATTTTAAACAGTTAAACACTTCATACTTAGTTGCAATATTAATGTTTTAATAGCCAATGTATTAATAAAGTTCAAAATCATTTTAAACAGGTAAACACTTCATACTTAGTTGCAATATCAAATGTTTTAAGAGCCAATGTATTAATAAAGTTTACAATCATTTTAAACAGGTAAACACTTCATACTTAGTTGCAATATCAAATGTTTTAAGAGCCAATGTATTAATAAAGTTTACAATCATTTTAAACAGGTAAAAACTTCATACTTAGTTGCAATATCAATGTTTTATGAGCCAATGTATTAATAAAGTTCACAATCATTTTAAACAGTTAAACACTTCATACTTAGTTGCAATATTAATGTTTTAATAGCCAATGTATTAATAAAGTTCAAAATCATTTTAAACAGGTAAATCCTTCATACTTAGTTGCAATATTAATGTTTTAATAGCCAATGTATTAATAAAGTTTACAATCATTTTAAACAGGTAAACACTTCATAGTTAGTTGCAATATCAATGTTTTAAGAGCCAATGTATTAATAAAGTTTACAATCATTTTAAACAGGAAACACTTCATACTTAGTTGCAATATTAATGTTTTAATAGCCAATGTATTAATAAAGTTTACAATCATTTTAAACAGGTAAACACTTCATAGTTAGTTGCAATATCAATGTTTTAAGAGCCAATGTATTAATAAAGTTTACAATCATTTTAAACAGGTAAACACTTCATACTTAGTTGCAATATTAATGTTTTAATAGCCAATGTATTAATAAAGTTCACAATCATTTTAAACAGGTAAACACTTCATACTTAGTTGCAATATTAATGTTTTAATAGCCAATGTATTAATAAAGTTTACAATCATTTTAAACAGGTAAAAACTTCATACTTAGTTGCAATATTAATGTTTTAATAGCCAATGTATTAATAAAGTTTACAATCATTTTAAACAGGTAAAAACTTCATACTTAGTTGCAATATTAATGTTTTAATAGCCAATGTATTAATAAAGTTTACAATCATTTTAAACAGGTAAAAACTTCATACTTATTTGCAATATTAATATTTTAATAGCCAATGTATTAATAAAGTTTACAATCATTTTAAACAGGTAAACACTTCATACTTAGTTGCAATATTAATATTTTAATAGCCAATGTATTAATAAAGTTTACAATCATTTTAAACAGGTAAACACTTCATACTTAGTTGCAATATTAATATTTTAAGAGCTAATGTATTAATAAAGTTCACAATCATTTTAAACAGGTAAACACTTCATACTTAGTTGCAATATTAATGTTTTAATAGCCAATGTATTAATAAAGTTCACAATCATTTTAAACAGGTAAACACTTCATTCTTAGTTGCAATATCAATATTTTAAGTGCTAATGTATTAACGTAATTAAAAACAAACTTAAACAATATCTCAAATAGGTCAATTGTACCTACATGTGATCATATGAAGGTTACCACTCCGGGTCAGAGTGGAACTGGGAGTAATTGCAACGAATGCCGTAACTCAATAATCCCCAGAGATCCAGAACCGAAATCTCACATTCCCAGTACATCCCTTTCGGGGGATCATGCCCCTCTGCAGGAGGCGTAGTCGGCGTATTCTAGGTCACGTTGACACGGAAGCGGTAGAAAGAGAGAAATATAGAGGGGGAGAGACAACGAGTTGGAGGAAGAGAGAGGGAGAGGGCTAGTGTGGGAGGGGTGATATTCTGTCTGTGTGGGGGTGGGGGTGGAGAAGATATCCGTTTTATGAACACCGGAAATGTCTGGAGAATTCTGAACAGAAAATGTCGTGCTGATTGTCATGCCTTGGCGAAATGAGGCATGTTTTCGTCGATTTCGTAATAGCACACCCACCACCACACACCCACATAAAATATCTATTAATGATCGAGTAGATGCAAGCATATACTTATCCGAAAGCTAAAAGAGAGAGAGAGAGAGAGAGAGATAAAAGAGAGAGACAGATATACAGGGAGACAGAGAGAGAAAGAGTGAAAGAGAGAGAAGAAAGAGAGAGAGAGTGTGTGTATGTATGTGTGTGTGCGAGTCTGTGGTGTGTGTGTGTGTGTGTGTGTGTGTGTGTGTGTGATCATTGTGTCCAACTCCCACAAAAAATATCTATTGATGATCGAGTATATGCAAGTATATACTTATCCGAAAGATAAGAGAGAGAGAGAGAGAGAGAGAGAGAGAGAGAGAGAGAGAGAGAGAGAGAATGTGTGTGTATATGTGTGTCTGTGCGATTATTGTGTGTGTAATTATTGTGTGTGTGTATGTGTCTGTGGCGATTATTGTGTGTGTAATTATTGTGTGTGTATGTTTGCATGTGTGTGTGTGTATCTGTGCGATTATTTGTGTCCCACAAAATATCTATTGATGATCGAGTATATGCAAGTATATATTTATCAGAGAGAGAGAGAGAGAGAGAGAGAGAGAGAGAGAGAGAGAGGTGTGTGTGTGTGTGTGTGTGTGTGTGTGTGTGTGTGTGTGTGTGTGTGCGCCCGCGTATTCGTGTGGTGTGTATGTGTGATTATTGTGTGATCTATTGTTAACAATGAGGTTATCGAGTACATTCCAAAAATGTTTGAATACTACTACTACTACCACTACTACTACTTCTACTACAAATAATAATAATAATAATAATAATAATAATAATAATATACAAGGATATACTTATCCGAGAGATAAAAGGGAGACAGAGAAAGAAATACTGTGTGTGTGTGTGTGTGTGTGTGTGTGTGTGATTATTGTTTCTATGGAATTAATGTGTATGTGCGTGTGATTATTGGGATGTGGGATTATTGTGTCTGTCTGTCTGTCTGTCTGTCTTTCTTTCTATGTGATTATTGTGTGATTTATTGTTGATAATGAGGTTATCCAGTACATTCCAAAAAATGTTTGATTACTACTACTACTACTACTACATAATAATAATAATAATAATAATAATAATAATAAAATAATAATAATAATAATAATAATAATAATAATGTGATCCACTGGGAATTATACGAAAGATTTAATTTTGACCATACAACAAAATGGTATATGCATAAACCAGAATCTGTTCTTGAGAACGAAACGCATAAAATTCTCTGGGACTTTGAAATTAAAACGGATCACCTTATCCCAGCAAGAAGACCAGACCTAGTGTTGATAAACAAAAAAGAAAGAACTTGTCAACTGGTGGATTTTGCAGTTCCAGCAGATCACAGGGTGAAGCTAAAGGAAAATGAAAAAATGAACAAATATCTGGATCTTGCCAGAGAACTGAAAAAGTTATGGAATATGAAAGTGAAAGTGATACCAATTGTAGTTGGTGCACTTGGAACGGTCCCAAAAGGATTGGAAAAGGATTGGAAAAGGGTTTGGAAAGTTTGGAAATCAGAGGAAGGATTGAAACCATTCAGAACACTGCACTGCTGCAATCTGCCAGAATACTCAGAAGAGTCCTGGAGACCTGAGGAGACTTGCTGTCACTCAGACTCCAGTGAAATACCATCAGCTAATGCTGATGTGAAGACTCAAAAGGAGTAAATAATAATAATAGTTGATGCTCCTGAAACGGCTCCAATATATTTTTACGGTAAAACTCATTTCCAATGTATTTTTATAGTAAAACTTCTTTCCAATACATTTTTATAGTAAAACTTCTTTCCAATACACTTTTATAGTAAAACTTCTTTCCAATACATTTTTATTGTAAAACTTATTTCCAATACATTTTTATAGTAAAACTTATTTCCAATGTATTTTTATAATAAAACTTCTTTCCAATGCATTTTTATAGTAAAAATCATTTTCCAATGCATTTTAATAGTAAAAAATCATTGTCCAATGCATTTTTATAGTAAAAATCATTTTCCAATGCATTTTTATAGTAAAAAACGGGAGGAATTGGAACTCAGAGGAAGAATCGAGACCATCAAGACAAAAGCATTGTTGAAATCAGCTAGAATACTTAGAAGAGTCCTGGAGAGGTGAGGAGACTCACTCCCGTAAAAGACCACCTGCTAACTCTGGTGTGAAAAACTGTCAAGGTGTGATACCTGGACATTGCTAGAGTATTGAAAAAAGCTTTGGAATATGATGGCGAAAGTGATACCAATTGTAGTTGGTGCACTAGGAATGGTGTCAAAAAGCTTGGAAAAAAGACTAGAGGAACTGGAAATCAGAGGAAGAATTGAGACCATCCAGACATCTGCATTGCTGCAATCGACTAGAATATTCAGAAGAGTCCTGGAGACCTTCGGCCTCTTGTCACTCAGACTCCAGTGAAATACCATTAGCTCAAAAGGAGTGAAAATAATAATTCCAATGCATTTTTATAGTAAAAATCATTTGCAATGCATTTTTATAGTAAAAATCATTGTCCAATGCATTTTTATAGTAAAAATCATTTCCCAATGCATTTTATAGTAAAAATCATTTCCAATGCATTTTTATAATAAAAATCATTGTCCAATGCATTTTTATAGTAAAAATCATTTCCAATGCATTTTTATAGTAAAAATCATTGTCCAATGCATTTTTATAGAAAAATCATTTCCAATGCATTTTTATAGTAAAAATCATTGTCCAATGCTTTTTTATAGTAAAAATCATTTCCAATGCATTTTTATAGTAAAAATCATTTCCAATAAATTTTTATTGTAAAAGTTATTTCCAATGCATTTTTATAGTAAAAATTATTGTCCAATACATTTTTATAGTAAATATAATTTCCAATACATTTTTATAGTAAAAATAATTTTCAATGCATTTTTATAGTAAAACTCATTTCCAATGACTTTTTATAGTAAAAATTATGTGCAATGCATTTTTATAGTAAAAATGATTTGCAATGCATTATTATAGTAAAAAACATTTCCAATGCATTTTTATAGTAAAACTCATTTCCAATGACTTTTTATAGTAAAAATCATTTCTAATGCATTTTCATAGTAAAAAATCATTTCCAATGCATTTTTATAGTAAAAATCATTTCTAATGCATTTTTATAGTAAAAATAATTTCCAATGCATTTTTATAGTAAAAATAATTTCCAATGCATTTTTATAGTAAAAATTATTTCCAGTGGATTTTTATAGTAAAAATTATTTCCAATGCATTTTTATAGTAAAAATAATTTCCAATCCATTTTATCGTAAAATGCATTTGGCAATGGTCTCTTCTTAACTTTTTGCCTACTTAAAACCACTCACAGCGGATATTCCACCAAAATGCAAAATCTGATTGTTATTTCATTATAATTGAGCAGAAGGACTCAGATTACAACAACAACAACAACAACAACAATAATAATAATAATAATAATAATAATAACAGAAAACGAAAAGATAGATAAATACCAGGACCTTGGTAGAGAATTGAGACCCGAGAAGACTTGTTGTCTCTCAGACTCCTGTGAATGACCATCGGCTTATAATGGTGTGAAAAACTCACAAGGAGTTAAATAATAATAATGACTTTGGAATATGAGGATGAAAGTCATACCAATTGTAGTTGGAGCACTTGGAACGGTCCTCCAAAAGCTGAGAAAATAGACTAGAGGAACTGGAAATCAGAGGAAGAATTGAAACCAATATAATAAAACCTAGAGTCAACTAACAAGAAAAAAAAACTTGCTCTTTAGAGGGTTTTACTGTGCGATAAAGTGGGGAGCTAATCGTAGGTGTGGTGCTCCACTTTAGAAAAATCATGATCTAGTGCTAGTGAAAAGGGATAGACTCGCTCGCTGTTTGGCTGATACCGACAATGAGACATTCCGTCAACTTTCCTTTTTTTTATTAAATTTAAAAAAAATGTATTTATTTCTTAACAGTAGTTGACATTTTTCAAAGAACATTTCTAGGGTTAGGGTTAGGGTTTAGGGTTAGAGAAAAAAGAAGGAAAATAGAATGTGTTAGGTCGGTAGAGTGTCCGGCTGGGAAACTCGAGGTTCTTGGTTCGATTCTGGTCCTCGCCAGTTCAGTGTATGAGTAGTACATGGATATTGTAGAGGTTATCCCCCAGATATAGAAACAATGATACTCACCATCGCAGTGGGGTTCTAACTACCGTCGAGTTAGCAGACGAGAACAACATGCAAGGACTGTATATATTCTATATCTGGGGGATAACTTCTACAGATATGTGTGGCAGATGGTCGGAGTGGCACTTCGCCTCAGACACCCAAACAATCTCCTTGGTCTAGCGCTTGTGAAATGGGGATAGACTCCCTCACTCTTTGGCTGATACCGACTTTAAGCCACCCTTACAACAACTATATGAATATGCGTACAGAGATGCTGATAGGTACACGTCCTGCGTCTATGACACTCAAAACATTTAAATCGAGATAAGGTATAGTAAGTCAACGTTAAAACTTAACATCATACTGCTCATATTTTAAATGAATTTTATATATCAATTTATCATAGCAGAGATATCTACTTAAATCCGAAAATTTTGAAATAAAATAACTAATATTTCTCTGAATGTTTGAGATGAGGCTTGATGATTAGTATTATCTGCATTATTCGGACTATTGTCCCCATCTTCATTGTTATTTGTACAATTGGGCACATGGCCTAGTGGATAAGGTAGTTAGGTTAAGGTAGTTTTAAGTGACAGTTATCTCTGGATTCCGGGTTCAATCCTGAGTAGAGGCAGTAACATAGAAAAATAATTAACACAGCTATGGTTAGCAGAATGAGAACAGGATACCCCCGTGGACTAAATAAAGGGTTAAGTTCGAAGTTCCGTGATGGCTCCCGATTACGACAAGAAAGTTCCCGAGTTCGAAAAGAAGGTTCCCGAGTCCGACAAGAAATACCTGAAGAAGGCCGGAGGGCATATCGACCGAAACGTTGTACAAATAACAATGAAGATGGGGACAATAGTCCGAATAACGCAGATAATACTAAAATAACTAATGTATTATAAAATTAATTCATTGATAAATCAATACTGAAAATTTCATTAAAATCGGATAATTCCCTGATATTTGGTAAATTTTTTTCGATCGAGAGTGTTAAATTTATTTTGTAAACACTGATTTTACAGCAACTCAAGGCGGCCATCTTAAGATACATCTGATCAAAATTGACCGAAAAAATCGTTTTAAATGTATTAAAAATAAACTAGCAAATATATGCACCCTCCGGGTGCAAGTATTTAAGTTTTAATGTAATAAAATATTGTATTAAATTAGAAAGGCTAATGAAACTAAATAAGAATACAGATAAAAAGATTTGAAACAGAGGGGGGTATAATAAAAGATTTGAAACAGAGGGAATATAATAAAAAATGGAACAACTGAAACTTACTCTTCCATCACTCTCGTCTTTCATTGTTATTTTTTCTAATTTAAGTATTTAGTTAAAAGAGGAAGTAAAGAATAAAATGACAGTTATTTTATCTTGTTAACGGATTTCATTTAAGATTCATTGAAGAGATTTTTGCTTATATTCATTAAAATAAAACCAAACAGTTAGAAATCAATAATACTAAGCACATATTTATTAAATTCGATTTTTTAATATTAATATGCAAATTAGCCTTCCCGTTCACACTGTAAACCGCTATTTTGTTGTATATATATAAATATAATTGTATGTTGTCAGTATGTAGACATAGTTAACAGTATTAATAATGTAAGGCAATTTTATTAATAATTGAGGTTTAGATGTGTAATATTATTTTGCTTTTTTTTTTACTGATGCTCATTATGTTACTACTTTTTACTTAGATAGGGTAAGTCACCGTGGTGTAGGGGTTAACATGCTGGACTGCAACATCGGTGAAAGCGAGTTCAAACACCAGTTGTGCTACTCGGCCACGAGAAACTGAGTCTCTTTTGATATTAATATCAAGAAGCAATTATGTCAAAACGAAAATTGACAATACCCAGTAGAATAGCAAATGTAGAAAGAAAGAAAGAAAGAAAGAAAGAAAGAAAAGAAGAAAAAGAAAGACAGAAAAAATAAAAGAAGAAAGAAAAGAAGAAAGAAAAAAAAGACGAAAGAAAAAAAAGAAAGAAAAAAGAAAAGAAAAAGAAAAAGAAGAAAGAAAAAAGGAATAAAAAAGAAAAGAAGAAAGATAAGAAAAAAGAAAAGAAGAAAGGAATAAAAAAGAAAAGAAAAAAGAAAAAAGAAAAGAAGGAAGAAAAAGAAAGAAAAAAAGAAAGAAAGACAGAGAACCACAAACGTGAAAGAGAAAGAAAGAAAGAATTGAAAAATTAACAAAAGAAAGAAAAAAGAAAGAAAAGAAGAAAGGAAAAAGAAAGAAAGAAAGAAAAAACCAACAAAAGAAAGAAAAGAAAAAGAAAGAAAAGGGAAAGAGAGAAAGAGAAAGGAAGGGGAAAGAGAGAAAGGAAGGGGGAAATGAAGAAAAAGAAAGTAAGCAAGAAGGAAGAAAGAAGGAAGAAAGAAAGAAAGAGAGAAAGAAAGAAGAAAGAAAGAAAGAAAAAACCAAGGAAGAAAAAAAAACGAAAGAAAAAAAGAAAAGAAAGAAAGAAAGAAAGAAAGAAAGAAAAGAAAGAAAGAAAGAAAGAAAAAGAAAGAAACAAAACCAGGAAGAAAAAAAGACGAAAAAAAGAAGACGAAAGAAAGAAAGAAAAGAAAAGAAGAACCAAGGCAAAAAAAAAAAGACGAAAGAAAGAAAGAAAGAATGAAAAAGAAAGAAAGGAAAAAAAGAAAAAGAAAAAAAAGAAGAAACAAAAAAAGACGAAAGAAAGAAAGAAAAATGAGAAAGAAAAAGAAAAAACCAAGGAAGAAAGAAGAAAAAAAAAAAAAGAAAAAAAAAGACGAAAGAAAGAAAGAAGAAGAAAGAAAGGAAGAAAGAAAGAAAGAAGAAAAATGAAAACAAATGATAAAACAAATTTTAAAAAAAAAACAAAAACAAAAAAAGACAATCATATCAAAATACAAAATCATTCCTAATCGAAGAATTTCGACTTGGCTGCCTGCACCCTTTGACCTTAAATGCACTGGATGCACTGATCCAAATTTTCTGCTCCACGTACCCTCCACCCACCACCCCGCACCACCCCAATATATTCCCCCCTCCACCCAACCACGCGACTCGCACTAACACAAGACGTGCCGTCAGTCGAGAAGAAATCGCAACTCTATAATTTTTGGTCTCTTTCCTCACCGCGTCGTCTTCGAGATCACAGTTATTTTCGCTGCAACGCTGTCTCGCAACGAAGAATTCGAATAGCCAAAGTCTTCATCCGGGCATTTTTGGCGTCATACAATTGATTCATTTGATTGGCCGGCTCGTTGGGTGGAAATTGATATCGGGGTGGTGGGGGCTGGGGTAGGGGGGATTGAAAGGAAGTGAAGGAGAAAGATGGGGAAACTAGTTTGAGGGACAATTTTCAGGTTAGGGAAGTATGTTTCGAAAGCAAGAAGATGGGGGGGCGAGGGATGCAG
>JALAJA010000149.1:69891-94891 GCA_023376005.1 Doryteuthis pealeii | reverse complement strand
CCGAAAATTTATGATAACAAATAATACAAAAATAAGTGAATCCAATACTCCATAACATCGAGTTCCTTCATTTATTTTTAGATGCTTCGTAATAACGCCCAAGTTTAAAAAAAAAACATTAAAAAAACATAAAAATATATACCCAGAGAAGCATACGGAGACCCCTAAAATACAACATATATATATATATATATATATATATATATATATGTTTTTTTTCCGTAGTTAGGGTCTTTCCATGTGTGGTTTAACCAAGCTGATGCAGGTAGACCATGAGGAGAGCTCAATACCGGTGAGTAAAGGACAGAGCAAGAAATTTAGTAAATGAAGAAAAACTCTAAACTTGCTTCATTACAATAATTTATTTCAACCGTACTAATTTTAATTTTAATTTTATTTATATCAACTTTAGTTTTTTATTTTTATTTTTCATTTTTTATTTTATTTTATTAGATTTTAATTTTTATTCTTATTTTAATTCATTTCATTTTATGATACTTTATTAATTTTAATTATTATTTTTTATTCCTTTACTTTATTGTTATTATTATTATTATTATTATTATTATTATTATTATTATTATTATTATTATTATTATTATTATTATTATTATTATTATTTGTTATTTGTTATTTGTTATTTTATTTCTTTACTTTTATTTCTATATTATTTTGTTATCTTTATTTTCTCTGCCTTTTTCTTTTTATTATTTTTAGCCTTTAAATTCTGCTCATTTTGTATATACTCTCTTACAACTATTTCCCCAAGGAATCTGCCCCAAGCTAAGCCACACCTCATCCAAAACATCGCCTCATCGAAAGAAACTAACCCTACCTATTCCAAAATAAGACACCAACCCTCCCTCCCCTAAATTGATAGATATAAAAGAGATGTTACTTTGGGAAATTCTCAGTAAGAGTCATGTTCTTGTGATTACCTGAAGATGCCGTATTAATACGGTTGAAATAAATTATTGTAATGCAGCAAGTTTAGAGTTTTTCTTCATTTACTATATATATATATATATATATATATATTAGACAAAACGTAACCCGTGTTGTGTCACCCATTGAGCTCTGTGTAGATAATTGAGATTAGGGGAAAGTGAGTTTGCAAAGTGAATTAAATTTATTTTTAAATAAATACGCCCGGAAAAAACATGAAAATCATTTTGTAACATTTCTAAGAAAGGGAAGGTTTGACCTAATTTAAGCTACGGGTTTCTGCTTATGACATTTAACATACAAATATATTTCAATTTCTCCCATCTCTCTCTCTCTCCTCTCTCTCTCTCTTCTCTCTCTCTCTCTCTTCTCTCTCTCTATATATATATATATTATATATATATAATATATATATGTGTGTGTGTGTGTGTGTAGTATATTAAGAAAAATGAAAAAACACAGGTTTAAATGGTTAAGTGGTGAGTTTAAATCTGTTTACATTATTCAAACCTGTGTTTTATCAATTTTTCTTAATATACTACATACCTTTCTTTCACTTCCTTTCTTCACACACACACACACACACACACACATATATTATATATATATATATATATATATATATATATATCTTCCAGAGAAACTAACATATACAACGAGGAGGTAATCCAAGGAGATACATAGAGAGGGGGATGCTACAGGCAGAATGTCTGGTAAGAAATGTGTCTGGTAAGAAACGTGTTTTTGACTTAATTGCAAATTACGACTAATTAGAACCAATTAAAAGGGAATTATTTTCAAACATAACTCAATCCTAAACGCAAGGAATATTTTAGTATAACTTTCGTGTAATTAAACTAAACAGTAAAAAAAATTAACTCAGCTTCAGTATAATGATAGATATATTTTTACCCTACGTAGACGTGTACTTCAGCTAGTTGCTAATGTTGTTTATTTGTCAATGTATGATGTTTGTTTCGTGTAGAATAATTCTAATTGCCATTGGGACAGAAGTTCTTTTGTTTATTTCCTAATCAAGATGAGATGAGGCCAATTAAGAACGGGTGACATATGTTTGGCCTTGTCACAATAAAACACGCCCTTGTTTACAAGAATTGCCACCCTCATTCACTTCAAATAAAAGACTCAGTTTTCTTTTTTGGCTGCAAAAATAAATTCGTAAAAGACAATAGAAAAAAGAACAACAATAAGTTTTTCGGGACTTCAGAGTTGAAAACTTTTAGAGTCTTTTAACTTCTCAGCCACTATTTTGTTTATTCTGATTGGTATCTGTATAGGAATATTTGCGTTATTCGGACTATTGTCCTCATCTTCATTGTGATCTGTACAACGTTTCAGTCGATATACCCTCCGGCATGTTTCCTCCAGCGGTTGTTCTGTATACAGTCTCGGACTAGCTCATGCTCTACTCGTTTGGTGATCCTTTGTGCTCTCCTGGAATTAACTAGTAGTTTTAGTGTTAAGCCTGGTGGAATTAGCTTGAGACCCTGGCATCTGTATAGGAATGTGAGGTGGTTCGTCCTTCGTGCCAGTTTTTGATTTAGTTTCTCTTGGAGTTTCCATTGACGGATTATATCGGGTCCGTAGGTAGATGAGGTTTGATGATTAGTATTATTTGTATTATTCGGACTATTGTCCTCATCTTCATTGTTTTGAAGATGAGGACAATAGTCAAAAGTTCTTTTGTTTATTTCCTAATCAAGATGAGATGAGGCCAATTAAGAATTGGTGATATTTGTTTGGCCTTGTCACAATAAAACACGCCCTTGTTTACAAGAATTGCCACCCTCATTCAGTTCAAATAAATCATTTTTCTTTTTTTGCTACAAAAAGACAATAAAAATAAAAATAAAAGAACAAAAATAATAAGTTTACGGAACTTCAGAGTTGAAAATTTTAGAGTTTTTTTTTAACTTGTCAGCCACCATTTTGTTCATTCTGATTGGTTGGTTGGTTGGTGGGTGTGTTTGATAGATTTTACGGTTTGTCAAATGAAAAAAAATTTTTTAAATGTAAAAATAAACGTAGTAAATGTAAATAAAAAGAATCACACATTTTTTCTTTCAATTCTTTGTCCTGCCTACTTACCTCCCTTGTTTCATTTTGTCCTTTTATTTATTATTAATATATCAGGGAACATTTTTAGCATTCCTAGTAATAATGTTATTAACTTTGCTTATATATAACACACACACACACACACACACACACAGAGTCACACAGAGTCACACACACACATACATACACACACACACACACAGAGTCACACACACACACACACACCACACACAGAGTCACACAGAGTCACACACACACATACAACACACACACACACAGAGTCACACACACACACACAACACACACACACACACAGAGTCACACAGAGTCACACACACACATACACACACACACACACACAGAGTCACACACACACACACACACACACACACAGAGAGTCACACAGAGTCACACACACACATACATACACACACACACACAGAGTCACACACACACACACAGAGTCACACAGAGTCACACACACACACATGCACACACACACAACACACACACACACACACAATCACATAGAGTCACACACACACACACACACACACACATACAGAGTCACACACACACACACACACACACACACAGAGTCACGCACACACATACGCAGAGTCACTCACACACAGAGTCACACACAGAGTCACACACACACACGTAGAGTCACACACACACACACACACACACACACACACACACACACACACATATATATTATATATATATATATATATATACATTTATAAAAAAGAAGGTCCGCAAAATGTATTATGTTTTTAGAAAATAATTTTTATTCTTTTTATCTTACATATGCAACACGTGTTTCAGATCCTGAAGAAGATACCAGATCTTTTTTATAAAATATTGCATTTTCTCCCGTTGGAGCCAGAACAACATTATATATATATATATATATAATATATATATATATATATATATATATATATATATATATATATATATGTGTGTGTGTGTGTGTGTGTGTGTGTGTGTGTGTGTGTGATTCTCTTTTGGACTGTTTTTTTATTAAAGAATAAGAAAGACAAATAAGTCGTTATATCAATATATATTATATATATATATATATATATATATATATATATATATATTATATAAGAAGGTCCGCAAAATGTATTGTGTTTTCAGAAAAAAAATTATTCTTTTTATCTTACATATGTAAGATAAAAAGAATTATTTTTTCTGAAAACATAATACATTTTGCGGACCTTCTTTTTTTTTATAAAATATTGAATTTTCTCCCGTTAAAACCAGAACAACATATATATATATATATTATATAATATATATATATATATAATATATATATATATATATAAGATGTACAAAATTGATTAACATGAATATTTCTTTTATATTGTTTATTTTTCTCAACTAGTTTCGACCTTAGGTCATCATCGGGGAAAAATTTATTGTGAAATAAATTGTTTTTAGAAAGTTTCAAAAATCAAAAGAATTTCTTTAACAAGCCACAATAATCCGGGCAGAGAAGTGTATTAGATGTGGCAAGTCCATCTGCTCATTAAAAAAAACTTCTTTATATATATAGATTTTAGGCGCTTACCATGTGGAGATGGTCCTATCTTGTTTAAAACACATGAACACAATATTGTAGAATCTTATATAATATAATAATAATGATATATAATAATTTTCTGTCGGTTTCTCCAAAATGTCCAGTTGAATTCTGTGGATGAGATATTACTACACGGGTACGTGAAATGACCCATTGAATTTAGGGGCTCTGATGAGGAAATGGCCCAATCTTGCTTAAAAAATATCAACACAGTATTGTAGAATCTTATATAATGATGAGAGTGTAGCTTTTTTGTCAGTTCTCCAAGATTTCCAGTTGCTTTCTGTGGATGAGATGTTACTACCCAGGTACGTGAACTGGTCCACCAATATTAGGAGCTTACCATCATCAAGTGTGAAGATGGTCCCATCATGTTTGAAACACATGAACACAGTATTGTAGAATCCTATATAATGATGAGAGCGTATTCTTTTTCTGTTGTTTTTTTCCAAGATTTCCGGCTGCTTTCTGTAGATAAGATATTACTACCCATGTACGTGAACTAGTCCACCGATTTTAGGGTTGGCTAAGAAATGAAGTGAAGATGGTCCCATGTTGTTTGTGCATTAACATAACTGCATTGTGCATTAACATAACTTTCTGTAGATGAGATACTTCTACCCAGGTAAGTGAAATTATCCACCGATTTTAGGGGCTTACCATCGAGTGTGATGAAAGGGTGGCTTTTTTTCAGTTGGTATTCTTCAAGATTTCCAGTTGCTTTCTGTGGATGAGATATTACTACCCAGGTACGTGAAATGATCCCCCGATTTTAGGGGCCTGATGAGGAGATGGCCCCTCTTGTTTAAAACACATGAACACAGTATTGTAGAATCTTATATAATGATGTGAGCGTGGCTTTTTTTTCAGTCGGTTTTCTCCAATGCAAGCAGAACCGTCGCCTTAGGATTGAACTAAACACAGAATCCATTGCCGTCTACGGAATTGGTGAAAATTCTTGTCAATAAACACGAAACTCTCCGGGAAACAAGGAATCAAAGAATTCACCAACTTCCTTCTGGTGTTTTTGTCCAAGACATTGACCAATTAGATGCGAGCGTTGGTTTCCGTTTTCCATTTCGTTCGGTCACGTGATTACAATTCTTAAAATTGGGCGTTTCGGTTTTTGTCTTTTTGCTTTTGTTTTCATTTTTCTTGTTCCTTTCGGGACACGCAGCAAAAGGAACGCTACTCTCATAAGTCCGTTATTCTGAGGATTTTACATGGTTTGCATTTCTTAGCCACCAAATATTTGATGACAGACCTCTGTTTTTATTAAATAATTTATAAAAATATTTTATAAAAATATTTTATAAAAAAGAAGGTCTGCAAAATGGATTATGTTTTTAGAAAAAACATTTTTTATTATTTTTATCTTACATTTGCGACACGTGTTTCAGATCTTCTGATATCTTCTTCAGGCTTTGATCAATCAATTTTTTCATATGATTGATCAAAGCCTGAAGAAGATATCAGAAAATCCGAAACACGTGTCGCAAATGTAAGATAAAAATAATTTTAAAATATTTTTTCTAAAAACTTAATCCATTTTTCGGACCTTCTTTTTTATAATATATATATATATATAAAGTCATCCACAGACACCGTGTTTCGACGTTTCACGTCTCTTCAGTGTGGTTAGGCAATTACCTCTGAACAGGAGCGAAACCCGACTGACTTTTCCCCAGCGCGAATTGTTAACCTCTTGGCCATTTGAGAGGTGCCGTTAAGGAGCGGTGTTTAAACTATTAGATACATACGTTTGTTTATATATTTTACAATCACCAGAGAGATCCAGTCTGTAAACAATAGACAATCATTGCTTTATGATATATATATATATATATATATATATATATATATATATATATATATAAAGCAATCTACAGACGCGCGTTTCGGGGTTTACCCCTCATCATATATATATATATATATATATATATATATATATATATATATCATAAAGCAATGATTGTCTGTTGTTTACAGACTGGATAAACACAGGTTTAAATGGGTTAAGTGGTGAGTTTATTGGCCGACGCTGCAGTGATTCGATCTATTAATTAGATCATCTTCAGGGCATTTGTTGGTATATGGAAGGTGATAAGAAATTTTTATCACAGAATAACGAGAAAAGCGAGTGGTAGTCCTTGTTATTCAGTCTGTTTAAAAAAATGTTGAGGTTTGAAACACTGCAGCGCCGGCCAATAAATTCACCACTTAACCCATTTAAACCTGTTTTTTTTTTTCATTTTTCTTAACATACTATATATATATATATATATATATATATATATCTTATTATAATGGAGATGGTGTGTTTTTCTGTCTGTAACCGAAACTATATTACTACTCAAGTTACAATTCCCTTAGTTATTGACATCGCATTCTCAATGATTTTATTTTAATTTTAACCTCAATTATTAATAAAATTGTTTTACATTATTAATACTGTTAACCATATCTACGTACGTAATGCATGCAATTATATTTATATATACAACAAAATAGCGGTTTACAGTGTGAATGGGAAGGCTAATTTGCATATTGATATTAAAAATGTGATTTTAATAAATATGAGCTTAGTATTATTGATTTCTAATTGTTTGACTTTATATTAATGAAGATGAGCAAAAATCTCGGGGATAAATCTTAAAAGAAATCCCTTAACAAGAAGAAATGACTGTAATTTTATTCTTTACTTCTTATTTTAACTAAATAGTTAAATTGGGATCTTTAACCAATGAAAGACGGGAGTAAGGGAAAATGATGGAAGAGTTAGTTTCAAAGTTGTTCTATTTTTCAATCATACCCCCTCTGTTCCAAATCGTTTTATCTGCATTTTTATTCAGTTTTATTAGCCTTTCTAATTTAATATGATATTCTATTACATTAGAACTTAAATACTTGCACCCGGAGGGTGCATATATTTGCTAGTATATATATATATATATATATATATATATATAAAGTTTTGACAACACGAGGGTCATAGGGATTTTTTTCTTTTTTTTTAAGCAAAATAAAATTATCAAATTTTTGTTTTATTCATTCTTGATGAGTATTCAATTTTTTTCAAACTCGTTTTTTAGACATTTTTTGAAACTCATGTTTTTCTATTAAATCCATACCTAACAGGTACTACCGCTCCAGGTCAGAGTGGACTTGGGAGTAATGGTAATGAAGGGATACTCCACATTCTCCAGAGATCTAGAATTGGAATTTCACCATCAGATGCAGTTTAATGTCACACCAAGGATATTACGACCCTCACCACCGCCTTCTAGCAGATAGTCACTAGGGTTGGGACAATCGTATAGGTGCTAAGGCTTGATGTGACTGGCCGATTGATCGGAAGGGGCATCTCCGACAGACCGTCTAGCCTAAGTAAGGGCCGAAGTGGAGTATTGAATGTCATGGACTGCTCAGTCACCAAGATACCGTTCTTAAGCATCACAGGTTGCCACCGACGGGGCAAATTGGTCCGAGATTTTCAAGTTTTTTTTTGGGGGGGGTGTAGCTGAGTAGCTGACTTTTTTGTTCTTTTCTTGTGGCTTTTTGTCTTGTCTTGGCATTTCAGCTTGTTTTCTGTGTCCGTTGCTTGTTTTTTTATTAACGAACACAAGACTTTACGAGGTGTGTCAGAAAAGTTCGATGTGAGAGGCATCGTCCACTGCGATCTCTATATGGAAAATGAACATTTTTCTCGGAGCTTAGTTTATGTTTTGAAAAAAAAAATCGGTGAAATGTTAAAACAGTGGTCGATTAAAAAAGGACCAAATATTGATGGTAGATAATTTTGTATAAGTTGTTTAATTTATTAAGATGTTATCGTAAGATGGTTCAGTTTAAGTGGTGTATATATTTTTATTTACAGATTATGTAAAGTTAAAAGTTGCAGTGTATATAATGAAGAATGTGATTTTATTATTGCTAGAAATTTTAAGTCCGGATAATATGGGAGGAAAGAGGATTTAGGTATATTTAAAATGTTGCGTTATATAATAAGTGTGGAATTAATTAATAAGTTATAAAATATTTGTGGTGTGGTAATTTATAGTAAATAAAAGTAGGGAAAGTTTGATTAGATGCAGTTTAATGTCATACCGAGGATATTTCAACCCTCACCACCGCCTTCTAGCACATAGTCACTATGGTTGGGACAATCGTAAAGGTGCTAAGGCTTGATGTGACTGGCCGATTGATCGGAAGGGGCATCTCTGACAGACCGTCTAGCCTAAGTAAGGGCCGAAGTGGAGTGTTGAATGTCATTGACTGCTCAGTCACCAAGATACCGTTCTTAAGCATCACAGGTTGCCACTGACGGGGCAAATTGGTCCGGAATTTTCAAGTTTTTTTTGGTGGAAGTGGAGCTGAGTAGCTGACTTTTTTGTTCTTTTCTTGGGGCTTTTTGTCTTGTCTTGGCATTTCATTTTCTGTGTCCGTTGCTTGCTTTTTTATTAACGAACGCAAGACTTTACGAGGTGTGTCAGAAAAGTTCGATGTGAGAGGCATCGTCCACTGCGATCTCTATATGGAAAAGCGGTCGTCATATTTATTCATTGTGATTTTCAGGCACTATAAGGGCTTTTTTAAGTGTTCAAATCACTGCAAATCCTTCGAATTAAGTGATTCCTTTGAAATCAATGCATTCTACGCATCGAAATCTAGCAATAAAGCCAATTAAATGCACATCTAAAATTTGACCGAAATAGGTGAAATTTTCAACACTATCATCGATGATTAAAGTTCACATTTCTCCGCCAATTCTTACAATTGATCGTTTTGTTTGGCATCAATGAATTCTACGCGTCGAAATCTACCAGAAAAGCCCAAAATATCTCAACTTTGAATACTTTCAAAAATAGGTGATTTCTTCTGGACTTATAAGGGGGTACCTTACGTAAATTCAATAAAACCGTCACCGACAACTGTCATGAAATTTGTGATTTTCAGGCACTATAAGGGCTTTTTTAAGTGTTCAAATCACTGCACCGCTTTTCTGTATACTAAGTTTTTTTAAAAGTTTTTAATTTTTTAATTTATTTTATTTTGTATTTAAAATAATTATAAATAGAATACAATGTGTACAATGAAAATCACTCGGTCGAAACACGAGTCGGCACCCCAATAAACAATTTTTATCTATTCAACATTTTCTTTCCTTTATTTATTTTTCAACATAGAGAGAGGGAGGGAGGGAGACAGAGACAGAGAGACAGAGAGAGAGAGAACGAGAGAAAGAGAGAGAGAGAGAGAGAGACATATTTTTGAGTAAATATATTTATAGAGAGATGCGTATACACACATACATGCATACATACACTCAAACACACACACACATACGTACGTACACACAAACACATGCACACACATGCACACGTACACTCAAATACATACACATACACACATGCATACATACACTCAAATACATCCATAAACATGCATACATACACTCAAACACATATACAAATGCACACATACACACAAAACTATACACACACATGCATGCATGCACTCAAACACATACATACACACGCATACACACAAACACATATACTCATGCACACATACACGCAAAACACATACACACACATGCATGCATGCACTCAAACACATACATACACACGCATACACACAAACACATACACACATACATGCATACACTCAAACACATACACACATGCATGCATACACACAAACACATACACACATGTATGCATACACTCAAACACATACACACATGTATGCATACACTCAAACACATACACACACATGCATGCATGCACTCAAACACATACATACACACGCATACACACAACACATACATACACACAAATACATACATACTTACAAACACATACACACGCATACCTACATAAAAACAAACACATACCCACTTACATATACATATACGCATATTGGCCTTGTGTCAGATTTAGTTAAGTTTAATAAATAATTTCAGATAAAATCGTCGCTGATTTTTTTTTAAATGTCATCAATCCCCCCTCCCATTAGCCAGAAGTGGTGAAACAGCAAGAATCAGTTTTTAAAAAATTAAATAAGATAAGAAAATAGGAAAATTATATTGTGAAATTTCTGGCTAGGAGCCGAACAGAAATCCAGACAGTTTAGAAGTATTGTTGTTGTTTTTGTTTTGTTTTGTTTTTTTTTTGTTTTTTTTTGGGGGGGTCTAAAATTCCCTTCCAGCCAAAAAAGGGTGAATTAATTTTTTTTTTTTTTTTGGTTATCAGAAAAAAAAATAGATAATAATTATAAAACGACACAAAAGAAAAAAACAAAAACAAAAATCTCTTGTTTGCCATTTCTCAAGAAGCGCCATTTTTAAATATTTGAGAATAATTCTTATATCAAATTATGTCTCTGGGGTGTCTATATATTGACATAGATGGAGACGCGTGTTCTAATGTTTAGAGTCGTGGGAAATGGACTCGTCAACGCGAGTTCAATTCCTGGACGAAGCTGCTGGCATTTCACATGGCGCTAATACCTTTGGGAAAGGTACGAATCCAATTCTCACTCCAGCTATGGGTAAATAGCAGGGCAGACTGGACTCTTTAACCATGGCTAAGTAACCAGTCTAGGAGAAGGAAAACTCTGAATTCAAATCTGTTAAACTCCGCTTAAGAAATTGACTTTGTCGCATCCTGCTCGTGCGGAGGGGTTGGTAAATATATATATATATATATATATCGACATAGACACAAAAAAGAAAAAGAAACACATGGGCACATACATACATACATAACTTATTATAATGGAGATTGTGTGTTTGTCTGTCTGTAACCGAAACTATGTCACTACTGATGTCACAATTCCCTTAATCATACATCTCACATTCTCCGCGATTTTATCTATCTATACATATATAAAGGGCAGTTGTGTGTATCTGTATGTCTGGAGCAAACTTCGAAAATAATACAATTAATGACAAAGTAAACAAATATACACATTAAATATCACCAGTTCTTGGTTTTTGAGCAAAAATAATGAAGGTTTAATTTATATCAATGAAGATACTAAAAAAAAAAATTTGAATGATAATGGCATAGTTTGTTTTTTTATTTGCATTTAATATTTTAAATAGTAGAAATTAATTGTTATTTCCAAAGTGGGTGGATCAACGCAACGTCTTTTGTTTTTACATAGGGATTTTAATGGGGCATACTACAAGGATCGAACTCGCGATACAATGATAATGGATTTGTGAGACTAATTTTTTTTACCTCCCTTACTACCCAGGCAACATTATTCTAATAAAATAAACATATTTGTTGTACTTATTTCCCACAAAAGAATGAGTGATTTTTCACAATGATGTGAGATGAGGGGGGGGGCAGGTGACCATATAGTTGCTTCTTTGTGGGGTGCTGCTTCCATGACTTGTTTCTGGAAGGAAGGTAGGACCATATGCCCTTTAGCCACCCCCTTCTTCGCGATCCGATTCTGGACACTTTTCTCATTCCACCGTCAAAACATCCGTTAGTGTTAGGCGCTTAGCGGTTAGCGTAAGGGTAGGCCGCTTAGAGGCGTAGGGTTTATAATAAATATCTCTAAAAATTAAATGATAATAGCATAGATTTTCTCCTTTTCTTTTTTTTTTTGCATTTAATATTTAAATAATAGACATTAATTTTTAATGTGCTGGATCAATCCGCAACGTCTTTTTGTTTACATAGGTATTTAATGGGCATACTACAAGGATCGAAACTCTCCGATACAACATAATGGATTTCGCTGAGACTAATTTTTTTCTACATCCCCCACTACCTAGGCAACGCCGCGCCGGTAGCGCTTCTAGTACATATATAAACGGCATTATCATACATTATAATAAGAAACAAGATATACACATAATATCACACAGGCTTGGTTTTTAAGTAAAAAATAATACTGCACCTAAAGGGTGCAAATTTGCTATATGCATAAATACAAATATGAAGAAAAGCCACTCTCTCATCTCTCTCTCTCTCTCTCTCTCTCTCTCTCTCTCTCTCTTCTCTCTCTCTCTCTCTCTCTCTCTCTCTCTGCCTCACTTTCCCTATATATATCTCATATACACACACATACATCTTCTATCTGTCTCTGCTCTCTGTTTCTATTTTCACGCATAAAAAAACACATACATACATACATATATACATACACATACACACACATTACCAAATACTACACTCAAAACACATGCATATGTATACACACATACACACAAACACATACACCACCCATACACATACACACAAACACATACAAAGAATAACGGCCTTCATCAGAGTAAACTACATCATGTAAAATACATGTCTAGCATGAACAAACTCCTGGCCGAAACACGTGTTAGTAAATCTATTTTATCCATTCAACATTTCTTTCCTTATTTATTTTTCTTTCAACATATCTCGCGATTCCTTTATTTTCAACTTACACACACACACACACACACACACCACACATATATTATATATATACTATACTAATGTATTGAAATCCAGACATCATACAATATTATACTATATATATTATTCATTGTATTATTATGTAAGTGCTTCGGCTAAGGACTACACACACAACTACGGACACTCTACACACACCACACACACACACACACACACACACACACATATATATAGTATATATATATTATAATATATATATATAATTATTACGATACATACATTACATACAATAATGTATATATAATAGATATCATAATATATATTATAATACACACACACACACCAACCACGCACGCACACACACACATTATAATATATTAGGATAAATCATCATTATATAATATATATATATATATAATATATATATATATTTAAAAACATTCATACAATAAATATATATATATTAATACTATATATATACAGACACACACAACACAAATATATATGCCACACACACACATCACACACACACACACACACACACACACACACACTATCAATATAATATATATATAATATATATATATATATTAAAGGAAACGGGTATTCCCTCTGCTTCGGTTTCTTTTGAGCCTGTCAACTCTAACGTTCTAACGACTAATTGGTTTCCCTCCCAACATTCCTTCAATCCAATGTTCAACTTCCGCTTCCTGCCAGATCAACCTCGTTCCTTCCCCTGCGGCAACACTTTTTACCCTGGAATCTTCGATCGATAGTTTTACTCACCGACGACTTTCACCCCCACCCCCCCCCAACCCCAGCCTCACCCACCCACACCCACCATCACCGGACAATTCCAGCTTAGCATTCCACAGCATTTCTCTTAATCTCCATCATTTTGTTCTTTTCTTCATCCCCTCTTCTCTTATGTAATTTCGTTTCCGCTTACTCACGAAAAAATGGCTCGTGTTAGCGGCGGGAGTGTACTGCGCATCGCCGATGGTGGAAAACCGCAGCACCAGCAAAACGATTTGATTACAGTTCTTGCAATAACTTTGCGTTTAATACGCTGTTACATAGAATGTTATGTAAATCGGATATATGAATTCAACATATCTCTTGTGGGTGCGGTGTGCTGTTTGTGTTTACCGTGTGTGTGTCCGTGTTGTGTGTCGTTTGTGTGTGTGTGGGCTGGTTGTGCGTAGTTTGTACTGTATGAGTATTGTGGTGTGATTGACGTTTGTTGTGTTTGGGTGGGGGTGTTTGTGTCTGTGATGGTGTATGTGTGTTTTGCTGATGAGTTTGTGGTGTATGTGCTGTGTGGTGTGTTGGTCGTGTATATTATACGTGGTGTCTCTGTGGCGTGTGTTTGTGTTTAGTGTGTCGCTGGGTTTGAGTAGCTGTCCCTGTGGTCTGTGTGTCTGTTGGGTGTGCTTGTTTTGTGGGGAGTGTTTGTGTGAGAGTGTTCTGTGTGTGTGTTTGTTTTTTGTCGAATGCCTGTATGTGATTTGTGTGTGTGGTGTGTTGTGGTTGTGTACATAACGCATGTACGCAACAGTTAGCTCGCTAAATGATCGATATTTACAATTCATTGAAGAAATATCTGTGTGTCGGTGTGGTGTGGTGTGTCGTGTGTACCCGATGTGTGGTGTGTGTGTAGGTGTGATATATACTGTCTATCCGATGCCAGCTCTTTTTTCCTATCTATCCGGCTATCTATCTGAACTGTTCATATTATCTGAGTTTCATCATACGATATTTATATAGTATAATCTTATTAATATATATATATGAATATATATTTGTTGAATTTTAAAATAAATTTTTTTCATCAGGCAACCTACCCAGGGTTTCAGCTATATTTCCATCATCAGATGCTAATAATTCTTGTAGGTGTTTAAGGAAGACATTTCTTGTCTGGTTATGTTTTGGAGCCGCAATTTACGCTCCACTTATGATTATTGGTGGACGCTCTTTATGCCTTTGCGATTTGTTCTTGAATTTTTCAATTTCTGCATTTTTTCTCTTAAATTGCTCACAAAGTATCTCCCTTTAATCTTATGAAAATTAACGTTCTATATGGAATTTTTGTAATCAACCTCATCATGTTAAAAGACGTTTATATTTCAATTTCTCTGACTGGTAAACCTGTAAATCGCAAGTTAATTCTTTCAGGGCTGGATGGATGAGTTTCATTTAATCGAAATCCATCTTTTATGGGAATTATATATCCAAATCACATTTGAAAAAGGTATATTAATATCAACTTTCTGATCCGTAAAGTCCTGTAAAAATCTTGTAAATTTATCTTTCAGGGTGGATGTTGGGTTTCGCTTATCCATGCATTTAGGAAGATTTTTTTCTTATGTGGACATGCCTTAAAAATCTCAGACTTTCTATTTAGGCTTTATTATTTATTATTATTATTATTATTTATTATTATTATTGGAAATTAAATTTTTTCAGTATCCTAAATTTTTCTGTCACACATAGATTACAATTTCTTGAGCCGTTCCTGAGTAGCATTTGGGATGATGATCGAATATCCTCCACTCTACTTATATGGGATATTTTTTTTTCAGCTCCCATATCTTAGTTGCTAAAGATGTCACATCTTCCTTTTCTTTTTTTCGGAATGATTCTACATGCGAATAGTATCTTTTTTTTAATTTTCCCTGTGTCATCCCTATATATGTAACATTGGTTTTAGGATGATTATCACAGGTGGTTGTGACTTCCGCTTCATATATAACCGATTCAATATTACATTTTTGGCTCAGGGGACATTCTTCCTTAATTCTGCATGAACATGTGGGGTTTGCATTTGGCTTAGATTTTGTTGTAATTAGGGACTTCATATAAGGTTCACATGAATAACTAGTTTTTATAGTATTTCTATTAAATATTTTAATAAATCTGTTTTGAGGTGGGAAGTGTTTATCTATTAAGTCTAGGAATTTTTTACCAACATTTGTTTTAACTGCTTTAGAAAAGGGGGGTGTAAACCAAATTATCTTTCTTTTTCTGTTTTTTTAATTATTTTGTATGGGAGTGTTATCTATATAATATATTTTTCTTTGAATCCGCTATCTTTTAAGGCTTTATTATAATAAGGAGCTGCTTTTTCAAAAATATCTTTATTAGATGACAACTCAGAGATCCTACGGCTAATATTAGGGACTAGGTTTTTTAAGATTAATGGTGGATGGTTGGAATTTACGTTAATATATTTAAGTTTCTCATTTTGTTTGTGATATGGTTTATATATATTATTTTTTAGATCAAAATTGACATCAAGGAAATTGATATTTGTTAAGTTAGTATCTATAGTAATCTTAAGTTCCATATTTTTTAGGTGTGCTATTATATCTTTACGTAGTCTATCTAATGTTTTACCGCAACAGTTACGTGAAATACAAATGCCGTCATCACGATAGATTGCGAATGTATGTGTAGGAAATTTCTATTTAAGTGAGTTTAAAATGTACAGACCAACTAAATCACAGATTCCCGCACTGTCGTATCCGCCCATGGCGATATCGAAGTAATCTAATGGGTTTGATTTTTTACCCAGGATTTCTCTTCATTAAAAAGAATCGTCTTACGTGCGTGCATAATAGTGTCAGTCTCTAGATAAAGGGCAGTTGTGTGTATGTATGTCCCGATGTAATCTATCTATCTATACATATATAAAGGGGAGTTGTGTGTATGTATGTCCAAATGTAATCTATCTATATATATATAAGGCAGTTGTGTGTATGTATGTCCGAATGTAATTTATCTATCTATACATATATAAAAGGGAGTTGTGTGTATGTATGTCCGAATATAATTTATCTATACATATATAAAGGGCAGTTGTATGTATGTATGTTCAAATGTACTCTATCTATACATATATAAGGGGCAGTTGTGTGTATGTATGTCCGAATGTAATCTATCTATACATATATAAAGGGCAGTTGTGTGTATGTATGTCCGAATGTAATCTATCTATACATATAAAAAGGGCAGTTGTGTGTATGTATGTCCGAATGTAATTTATCTATCTATACATATAAAAAGGGCAGTTGTGTGTATGTATGTCCGAATGTAATCTATCTTATACATATATAAAGGGCAGTTGTGTGTATGTATGTTCAAATGTACTCTATCTATTACATATATAAGGGGCAGTTGTGTGTATGTAATCTGAATGTAATCTATCTATACATATATAAAGGGCAGTTGTGTGTATGTATGTCCGAACGTAATCTATCTATACATATATAAAGGGAAGTTGTGTGTATGTATGTCCGAATCTAATCTATCTATCTATACATATATAAAGGGCAGTTGTGTGTATGTATGTCCCAATGTAATCTATCCATACATATATAAAGGGAAGTTGTGTGTATGTATGTCCGAATGTAATCTATCTATACATATATAAAGGGAAGTTGTGTGTATGTATGTCCGAATGTAATCTATTATACATATATAAAGGGCAGTTATGTATATGAGTATGTCCGAAGGAAACATCGAAAATAAAACAATTAACGAGAAAGTAAATATATATATATATACATTAAATATCACCAGGGCTTGGGTTTTGAGCAAAATTAATGAAGATATGATTTATATCCATGAAGATAATTACAAAAATGAAATTTAAATGACGACAACATGTATTTTTTTTCATTTAGTATTTAAAATAAAGTAAGTAAAGTAGTCGGGGCGGCCTAAAGTCGGTATCAGCCAATCAGCGAGGGAGTCTAACTCCTTTTCAATAGCGCTAGACCAAGGAGATTGTTTTGGCATCTGAGGTGGAGCGCCACACCTAACATCAGCTCCTTACTTTACTGCACAGTTCCCTGTGCTACTCATACGCTGAGTTGGCGAGGACCGGTATCGAACTAGGAACCTTGTGGTTTCTAGAACGCTCTACCGACTGAGCTAACCCGGGCCGGGGGTATTTAAAATAGGAGACATTAATTTTTCTTTTCAGAGTTGCTGGATCAAGGCAGGGTCTTTTTTACATAGGGATTTTAATGGGGTCTCCTGCGAGGATCCAACAATAATGGATCTGCGAGACTACCCTTTTTTTAATCCCCTTTCCTCTACCTAAGTGACGCCGGGTAGCCGCTTCTAGTATTCTATAATCCGTTTCAATCAGAATAAACTGTTTTCATGAGCCGGTGCGTACTACCCCGACCCCTCCAACCAGTAAGGGGGGAGCATGTGTATTATAGATTTGGGGGTGTGGGGTGTGGTGGGGTTGGGATGCATGAGATTCTCGCACCGGCCATGAGCTGATTCTCAGTTAATGTGTCAATTGCCAAGAAACTGAGAATTGAAATATCTTTCCACGGCTTTCGAGATAAAGACTCTACTGCGACTCAGCGTTCGATTTTTTGCCTCTCTCTCTCTCTCTCTCTCTCTCTCTCTCTCTCTCTCTCTCTCTCTCTCTCTCTCTCTCTCTCTCTCTCTCTCTCTCTCTCTCTCTCTGTTATTCTTTTTGTTATTTATTTGTTTACATTTTTTCTTTGTTTAGTTGTTTTATTTATTTATTTGTTTACATTTCTTATCCAAACTTTTTGTTCTCTCTTTCCTCACCATCACTCTCCCTCTCTCCCTCTCTCTCTCTCTCTCTCTCTCTCTCTCTCTCTCTCTCTCTCTCTCTCTCTCTCTCTCTATCTATCTATCTATCTATCTTTGTTATTCTTTGTTATTTATATTCATATTTTTATTTCTTAGCCAAACTTTTTATCCTCTCAACCCCCCCCCCCCTCTCTCCTCTCTCTCTCTCTCTCTCTCTCTCTCTCTCTCTCTCTCTCTCTCTCTGTGTGTGTGTTATTCTCTTTGTTATTTATTTGTTTAAATTTTATCTTTGTTTAGTTGTTTTATTTATTTATTTGTTTACATTTCTTATCCAAACTTTTTGTTCTCTCTTTCCTCACCATCTCTCTCTCTTCTCTCTCTCTCTCTCTCTCTCTCTCTCTCTCTCTCTTTCTTTATTTCTTAGCCAAATTTTTAGTTCTCTCTCTTTCTTTCTCTCTCTCTCCTTCTTTCTCCCCCCCTCTCTCTTTCTCTCTCTCTCTCTCTCTCTCTCTCGCTCTCTCTCTCTCTCTCTCTGTCATTCTTTTGTTATTTATTTATATTTTTTATTTCTTAGACAAAAGTTTTGTCCTCTGAAACCCCCCTCTCTCTCTCTCTCTCTCTCTCTCTCTCTCTCTCTCTCTCTCTCTCTCTCTCTCTCTCTCTCTCTCTCTCTCTGTCATTCTTTTTGTTATTCATTTATTTATTTAATTTTTATTTATTTATTTGTTAAATTTTTCTCCCGCCTTCGTATAAGCGACATTATTGTTATCTGTCGACAGAGTGGCTTATTCCGCCGTCGGCCATCTTGGCTTGTCACTGTTCATCTCTTGATAAGAAGTCGCATAAACAAACGCACCTGCCAATTTATAACCACACACAGTTGACAGAAATCTTTCTCCAATATTGTACTTCGATGAAAGAAAAAAAATGGCGGACTGGTCTCGTAGTTCCATCAAAATGTTTTCCTTGTCGAGTTTAGCGGAAACTTTTAAATAAACGATGAAAACACACATCAATTAACACTATTAAATATTGATATACAAGGCGTGTTAAAAAAAAAAACTAACGAGATTTTTAATACTTTTTGACACACCTTGTATTCTGAAAAAAATTAACATTACATTCATTGTTCATTTCTATCTTGGTAAATACATTCGATCTTTTAACTCATTTTTTTTTAGATACATTTACTTAAACTTGTGTTTGGATCAATTTAACCAATTGATGGGACCCTAACAGACACTACCACTCCGGGTCAGAGTAGATCTGGGTAGTAATGATAATGAAGGAGTACTTATACTCCCCAGGACCCCGAAATTGGGGCTTCATTTAATAGATGCAGTTTAACGTCATGCCAAAGACACACGGTCAGTTCTAGCACATATTGACATAAAAGCAATAGGGTTATGACTGTAAACTATATATATATATATATATATATATATATATATATATATATATATATATATATATATGAGTATAGATAAAAGGATATGAAAACAACACAATATGCTGTTAAAGTGAAAACATTTTATATCATATTCATAGCTAATATTGAACAATATTTCGATTTATAAAAATCATCTTCAGAGCTTGTTTATACTCCAGACTTATCAATAGCGGAGACGAAAATAATATGAATATCATCGAGTTTGGAATATGTCTTCTTTTTTTCAAAAACTGTTACAATAAGAGATACATAACTGTCGCTGACCGAGAAAAGCGTTGGCGGTTGCTTATATTTGAAACTTCTGCATAACTTTTTTGCAACATCAATGTTTTCGTTTTAAATTCATATTATTTTCGTCTCCGCTATTGATAAGTCTGGAGTATGAACAAGCTCTGAAGATGATTTTTATAAATCGAAATATTGTTCAATATTAGCTATGAATATGTTATAAAATATTTTCACTTTAACAGCATATTGTGTTGTTTTCATATCCTTTCATCTATACTCATACCGTCGAATTCATTTCCTTTTTCTTAACACACACACACACACACACACACATATATATATATATATATATATATATATATATATATATATATATATATATATATATATATATATTTAAATAATAGGGAACTACTAAATCAATAGCTGAGGTTCTCTATAGTTGTAAACATAAAAGACATGGCTTCTTCGTGATGTAATGTAAGGTATATATTAGAACTAAAGTAGTAGGATTCCAAAAAAAAAGATTTTTAAATAAAATAAATGAATAAATAAAATAATAGATTTAAAAGGTGTTCTGTGTTTTGTCTTTTTTCTTTGTTTTTCATTGGTTAGTTTAGTCTATGCTAATTTATTTAAGTCTAGGTGGAAGGTGTTGTATGAATATGAGTTTGCTCCAAATCTCTTTCGTCGGATCTTAGCCCTGAAGAGCACTAAGCGAAACTTTAAGTAGGTTTATCTGACTCATTAGGTTTATCTTTATATATATATATATATATATATATATATAATTGTTGTTGCTGATATCCGTCCAGCTACTAAAGATGATGGCGTAGTGTCCACTTTTTTATCTGCAACTGGGCGAGTGGCTGTGTTAAGGACCCTCGCAAAGGAAATGAGAGAGTAGCTTTCAATGAAGGACAGAACGCTAAAGTAGGATGTTCCAAATTACTACAGTTGTAAAAAAAAAAGTAAGTAACGTCGTCGGAGCGGTCTAATGTCGGTATCAGCCATGCAGCGAGGGAGTCTATCCCCTTTTCACTAGCGCTAGACCAAGGAGATTGTTTTAGCATCTGAGGTGGAGCGCCACACCTACCATCATCAGCTCCTTACTTTACCGCACAGATCCCTGTGCTACTCATACGCTGAGTTGGTGAGAGCGGGTATCGAACTAAGAACCTTGTGGTTTCTAGCCGAACACTCTACCGACTGAGCTGTAGAATACAGTAAATTATGAATACTTAATTTTAACTAGGGTTGGGTTTAGGGTTAGTTTAATGGGAAAAATAAATAAATAATTTGGGTTCTGTTTTTTCTGGGTCACCCTGTAATGGGTGACACAGAAAAAACAGAATCCTAACACCAACCCTAAACTCTAACCCCTAACCCTAACCCTAAACCCCCTAGTTAAAATTAACAGTTTTATTACAAAATTTGTGGGTTCTGTTTTTTCTGGGTCACCCTAATTTATTAAACAAAAGTTCATAATTACCTGAATATGAATTTCCTACAATAATTATAAGACTATCATGGGACAGAGGCAGTGTTTTCAATCTTATCGCTTTAACACAGAACGTTATGTTGCTTTGGCCAAAATGACATGACAATTCTATATGAGGTCAAATAAAAACAAAGAGTGTTACATAATTCGTGAGTAGCCTACGAATTATGTATGTAAGTGTAGTTAGAGTTCGTTGGAGAGTCAAAATTGGAGGGGGTTATATTATTGACAGGTTTGCTTGACCCCACCGACTTCCGCTAATGGAAAGGCTTGAGAACAGTTAATTAGTCAGATTTCGGTCGTTAGTTAGAAGGAGCAGACGTGAGGATCGTTTCTCACCACGGTAGAAAACACTTTTAGGCTTGGAGTTTTTGTAATTATGAATTATTTATTATTATGGAGTAAATTATGAATACTTTTTAGAATAATTTATTTAAACTCATATTTTGATCTATTTAATCCATATGTAGCGTAATTATTATGGTCTATGGGGAATTTGGGGATTGAAAAGAAAACGGTAATTTCTGGAGAAAAAGAAGAAGAAGAAATAAGAACAAAGAGAGGTTAAAGTTTGAAACGGTAAACACTCAACGGGGAGGCCATTCACTGACCGATCAATGACCCCGGAACTAAAGTTAGAAATAAAACCGGAAGTTCTATTTTCTGCAGAGGAGCGGGAGTTGTGTGACCCTCACACCTTTGCGACGAGAAACGGAAGAAGAGAGAAATCGGGCTTTTTCGACTGGGCCTTCGTAAGGGGCAGACGGGGCTTAATTGGTTCCCTGTGATGTGTTTCGCATAGTAGTACCGAACATGATATACAATAGAATAATTTGATCTTACCACCCCCTCTCTCCTTCTCTCTGAAAAAGAACCCACGAGCCTAGAAATGAATAAACAACTCCTTTGTGACTATACGACATTTAATATCTGGTGAGTGATTGAGGGATCTAAGGACCTTTGCAAAGGAAAGAACAGAGTGGTATCAAATGAAAGACAGTCGTTCCAAATTACCACAGTAAATTATACTGATTTTTTAGATACGCTAGCAAATATAGGCACCCTACGGGTTCAAGTATTTAAGTTTTAATGTAATAAAATATTATATCAAATTAGAAAGGCTAATGAAACTAAATAAGAATGCAGATAAAAAGATTTGAAACGGAGGGAGGTGTAATCGAAAAATAGAACAACTGAAACTTACTCTTCCATCACTCTCGTCTTTCATTTTTAAATTTTCTTAATTCAGCTATTCAGTTGAAATCGGGAGTAATGCATGAAATTATAATAATTTATTCTTGTTAAACGATTTCTTTTAAGATTTGTCCCCGAGATAGATGGATATGAACAGACCGAGATAGATGGATAGATATGAACAGACTCTGTTATATATATACATAATTTATATATGTATTATATATATATATATATATATATATATATATATATAATATATATATATTATATATATATATATATATATATAATTATAATATATATATATAATTATGTTATATTAGTTACTTTAAAGTAAACATTTATCTTTTTATTTCATTTTTATTTCATTCATTTCATATCTTTTATTTATCTATCTATCTATCTATTTCAATCTCTTCATATCTATCTATCTATCTATCTATCTCAGTCTTTTACCATCTATCAATCCATCAATCTATCTACGTATTTCAATCTCTTCATATCTATCTATCTATCTATTTATCTATCTATCTCAGTTTTTTATCATCTATCAATCTATCTATCTATCTATTTCAATCTCTTCATATCCATCTATCTATCTATCTATCTATCTCAGTATTTTACCATCTATCAATCTATCTATCTATCTATCTATCAAATTCAAACCTGTTAATCTCTGCTTAAGAAATTGACAATGTGTCACATCCTACTCGTGTAGAGGGGTTAGTAAAAATATATATATATTCCAAGAATTAGGAAGTCTAATTTTAACTAGTGATAAAATCCACTGCAAAATTTATCTTTTGTGTTATGAAAAACTGTTAATGTTTTTAAGATAAAACCAAACATTTATTAAAATCAAATGTTTAATATCAATATGCAAATAGCCTTCCCGTTAACACTGTTATCCGCTATTTCCTGAACATATAAATACAATGTAAGTAAGTAAAGTCATCGGGGCGGCCTAATGTCGGTATCGGCCAGACAGGCAAGGGAGTCTATCCCTTTTCAATAGCGCTAGACCAAGGAGATGATTTTAGCGTCTTGAGGTGGAACGCCACACCCCCATACCATCAGGCTCCCACTTTACCGCACAGATCCCTTTTGCTACTCATTCGCTGAAGTTGACGAGGGTCGGTATCGAACAAGAACCTTGTGATTCCTAGCGAACACTCTAACAACTGAGCTAGGCCATCAATATTAATAAGGCGAAACAATTTTATCAATAATTGAGGTTAAAATAAAAATGATTCATGGAGAACGTGCTGTAATTAACTAAGGGAATTGTGACTTGAGTAGTGATATTTTTTTCGATTACAGAAAGAAAGACAAACACACAATCTCCATTATATTAGGGTTTCTTTAAATGCATGTTTTGGTCTATTTAACCCAACGGAATTATGGGTAAATAGTAGGGTAGCCCGGGTTCTTTAGCCTAGTTAAGGCAAACAGTCTAGAAAGAAAAACTAAATTCAAACCTATTAAGTTCCGCTTAAGAAATTGACCGTGTGTCATATTCTGCTCGTACAGAGGAGTCAGTAAATATATTATTTTTCTTTTAATAAATTCATTTTACTTCAATCTTTTTAATTTCTCATGTATCTAATTTAATTTCTATGATGAGGTAACTTGAAGTGGCCCCCTAATCTGAAGTGTCCCGGTACCCCCAAGGTTTGAATCACTTTACGCTAATTCCCTTGGGAAAGGCGTGGCCAATCTGTTCTCCCTCCAGCTATGGATAAATAGTACGGTAGACTGGGTTCTTTAGCCTATGTGAGGTTAACAGTTTAGTAGAAGGAACACTGAATTCAAAATCAAATTAACCTTGTGTCACATCCTGATATGTGGGACCCTAACAGGTACAGCCACTTACCTAGGAGTAATGTGATTAAAGTAAAATAAGGTGAAATCAAGAAGAAAAGAAAGAAAAGAAAAATCGATGATAAAATATTTTTAAAAAAGAAGAATATGATTGAAAGTTAAAGTGAAAGTGAAAGTGAAAGTAG
>JALAJA010000149.1:49891-52391 GCA_023376005.1 Doryteuthis pealeii | reverse complement strand
ATTGGAAATGATTTTTACTATAAAAATGCATTGGAAATTATTTTTACTATAAAAATGCATTGGAAATGATTTTTACTATGAAAATGCATTGGAAATGATTTTACTATAAAATGCATTGGAAATGATTTTTTACTATAAAAATGCATTGGAAATGATTTTACTATAAAAATGCATTGGAAATGATTTTTACTATAAAAATGCATTGCATATGATTTTTACTATGAAAATGCATTGGAAATGATTTTTACTATGAAAATGCATTGGACAATGATTTTTACTATAAAAATGCATTGAAATGATTTTTACTATAAAAATGCATTGGAAATGATTTTTACTATAAAAATGCATTGCATATGATTTTTACTATAAAAATGCATTGGAAATGATTTTTACTATAAAATGCATTGGAAATGATTTTTACTATAAAAATGCATTGGAAATTATTTTTTCTGTAAAAATGCATTGGAAATGATTTTTACTATAAAAATGCATTGCATATGATTTTTACTATGAAAATGCATTGGAAATGATTTTTACTATGAAAATGCATTGGACAATGATTTTTACTATAAAAATGCATTTGAAATGATTTTTACTATAAAAATGCATTGGAAATGATTTTTACTATAAAAATGCATTGCATATGATTTTTACTATAAAAATGCATTGGAAATGATTTTTACTATGAAAATGCATTGGAAATGATTTTACTATAAAAATGCATTGGAAATGATTTTTACTATAAAAATGCATTGGAAATGATTTTTACTATAAAAATGCATTGGAAATTATTTTTTCTGTAAAAATGCATTGGAAATGATTTTTACTATAAAAATGCATTGCATATGATTTTTACTATGAAAATGCATTGGAAATGATTTTTACTATGAAAATGCATTGGACAATGATTTTTACTATAAAAATGCATTTGAAATGATTTTTACTAAAAATGCATTGGAAATGATTTTTACTAAAAAATGCATTGCATATGATTTTTTATAAAAATGCCATTAATGATTTTTACTATGAAAATGCATTGGAAAATGATTTTTACTATAAAAATGCATTGGAAATGATTTTTACTATAAAAATGCATTGGAAATGATTTTTACTATAAAAATGCATTGGAAATTATTTTTTCTGTAAAAATGCATTGGAAATGATTTTTACTATAAAAATGCATTGGAAATTATTTATACTATAAAAATGCATTGGAAATGATTTTTACTATAAAAATGCATTGGAAATTATTTTTTCTGTAAAAATGCATTGGAAATGATTTTTACTATAAAAATGCATTGGAAATTATTTATACTATAAAAATGCATTGGAAATGATTTTTACTATAAAAATGCATTGGAAATGATTTTTACTATAAAAAATGCATTGGAAATGATTTATACTATAAAAATGCATTGAAAATGATTTTTACTATAAAAATGCATTGGACAATGATTTTTACTATAATAATGCATTGGAAATGATTTTTACTATAAAAATGCATTGGGAATGATTTTTACTATAAAAATGCATTGGAAATGATTTTTACTATAAAAATGCATTGGGAATGATTTTTACTGTAAAAATGCATTGGAAATGATTTTTACCATAAAAATTCATTGGAAACGATGTTTACTATAAAAATGTATTGGAAATGATATTTACTATAAAATGCATTGGAAGATGGTTTTTACTATAAAAATGCATTGGACAATGATTTTTAGCGTAAAATTGCATTGGAAATTATTTTTACTTTAAAAATACATTGGAAATAATTTTTATTAGAAAAATGCATTGGACAATGATTTTTACTGTAAAAATGCATTGGAAATGATTTTTACTATAAAAATTCATTGGAAACGATTTTTACTATAAAATGTATTGGAAATGATTTTTACTATAAAATGCATTGGAAGATGGTTTTTACTATAAAAATGCATTGGACAATGATTTTTAGCATAAAAATGCATTGGAAATGATTTTTACTATAAAAATGCATTGGAAATGATTTTTACTTTAAAAATACATTGGAAATGATTTTTATTAGAAAAATGCATTGAACATGATTTTTACCATAAAAATACATTGGAAAATGATTTTTACTATAAAAATGCATTGGGAGTGATTTTTATTATAAAAATACATTGGAAATTATTTTTATCATAAAAAGGCATTGGACAATGATTTTATACAATAAAATTGCATCGAAATGATTTTTACTATAAAATTGCATTGGACCATGCTTCTTACTATAAAAATGCATTAGACAATAATTTTACTATAAAATTGCATTGGACAATGATTCTTACTATAAAATTGCATTTGGAATGTAATGGCTAAACATCAAATCATGTGACCATCCCTATATAACAGAAAAGCAAACTCTTTCTATTTATCAATTTGAGCACGAACCTCCTCTTCATATTTACTTCTATCTTCATATCTCAATTCATCTCTCTTTTCTCTCTTCTCTTTCTTCTTCTTTCTACATCTCACCCAG
>JALAJA010000149.1:35000-49791 GCA_023376005.1 Doryteuthis pealeii | reverse complement strand
TCCCTTATCACACTTTAACACCACCAAAGAAATTCTATAAATTCAATTACGAACGACATTTTACAATTTAAGAATTATCCAATTCATTAAAAAGTGCTACGTTTAGCTCAGTTGTTAGAGCATCCAGTAGACTAGAGAATGGAATCGAAGAGGGAGCGAACGGTTTGATGGATACGCGTGGGTCGAGGCAGAAAACTGTAAATATAATCGTTGGGTGAGGGGTATGATAGTAAAAGCTATGCTGATCATTATCACTTCTGTACGGACACTGGTTGCCGTCTAGATTACTAACTAAGAGCGATGGCTGATATGGATGAATGGTGTGTGTGTGTGTGTGTGTGTATGAGAGAGAGAGAGAGAGAAAGAGAGAGAGAGAGAGAATAAAAGTAATTTTCCTTCCTTCCTTCTTCTTTCATTCCATCCTTTCTTTCGCTTTCATTGTTCTTTGGTCTTTCGTTTTTTATCTTTCTTTGGGTTTTTATCTTTCCTTCTTTTTTCTTTCTTTCTTTCTTTTTCTTTCGGTTTTTATCTTTCTTTCTTTCTTTCTTTCTTTCTTTTTTTCTTTCTTTCTATTTTTCTTTCTGCTTGTTTTCTTTCTTTCGTTTTTTTTTTGTCTTTATTTATTTTTTTCTTTCTTTCTCTCTTTCTGCTATTGTCTTTTTTTTCTTTCTCTCTCTCTTTCTGCTTTTGTCTTTCTTTCTATCTTTCTTTCTTTCTGCTTTTGTCTATCTTCTTCTTCTTTCTTTTCTTTCTTCTTTCTTTCTGCTTTGTCTTTCTTTCTTTCTTTCTTTCTTTCTGCTTTGTCTTTCTTTCTTTCTTTTTTCTTTTCTTTCTTTCTTCTTTCTTTCTTTCTGCTATTCTTTCTTTCTTTCTTTCTTTCTTTTTCTTTCTTCTTTCTTTCTTTCTTCTCTCTTTCTTTCTTTCTTTCTTTCTTTCTGCTATTGTCTTTCTTTCTTTCTTTCTTTCTGCTATTGTCTTTCTTTCTTTCTTTTCTTTATTTCTTTCTTTCTTTTTTTCTCTCTTTCTGCTATTGTCTTTCTTTCTATCTTTCTTTCTTTCTTTTCTTCTTTCTGCTTTTGTCTTTCTTTCCGTATTTCTTTCTTTCTTTCTTTCTTTCTTTCTGCTATTATCTTTCTTTCTTTCTTTCTTTCTTGCTTTCTTTCTTTCTCTCTTCCTGCTTTTGTCTTTCTTTCTCTCTCTCTTTCTCTCTCTCTGCTTTTGTCTTTCTTTCTCTCTTTCTTTCTTTCTTTCTGCTTTTGTCTTTCTTTCTTTATTTCTTAATCTTCTACTCAAACCTTTTTCTCTTTTTAAGCTTTTTCTTCCATTATTCTTAAAATGAATAATTCCCCTTTTATTTCTTCTTTTCATTCCTTCCTTCTTCCTCTTTCCTTCATACTTATTCATCTTATAAACTCCTTCATCTCTCATCCGACCTTTCGTATTCACTACAATAATCATATTAACCATTTTCATTGGATTATCAAATGTCGAAGAGACTTACGAGTTTAGAATACATTCCGTTTAGAGTACACCGCGAAATAATTCACTAAAATATTTCCAATGCACTTCCCAAATACCTGCATTGAATTTCAAGTACGTCTAGACGACCTCGCTGGCAAGTGACTTCTACGCTGTCCATGATGATACACGTGCTTCTAGTTAGGAAGGAGTGAAGTTAACAGTAGTCAATGATGATACTTGTGATTCTATATAGGAAATAGTGAAGTTAACAGTAGTCCTTAATGATACACATGCTTCTATTTAGGAGGGAGTGAAGTTAACACTAGTCCTTGATGATGCTCATGCTTATATTTAGGAAGGGGTGAAGTTAACAGTAGTCCTTGATGATATTCGTGCTTCTATTTAGGAAGGAGTGAAGTTAACAGCTGTCCATGTTGATGCCCGTGCTTCTATTTAGGAAGGAGTGGAGTTAACAGTAGTCCATGATGATACCCGTGCTTCTATTTAGGAAGGAGTGAAGTTAACATCTGTCCATGATGATACTCGTGTTTCTATTTAGGAAGGAGTGAAGTTAACATATGTCCATGATTATGCGAGTGCTTTTATTTAGGAAATAGTGAAGTTAAGAGTAGTCCATGATGATACTCGTGCTTCTATTTAGGAAGGAGTGAAGTTAACAGCTGTCCATGTTGATGCCCGTGCTTCTATTTTAGGAAGGGTGAATTAAGAGTAGTCCATGATGATACTCGTGCTTCTATTTAGGATGGAGTGAAGTTAACAGTAGTCCATGATGATACTCGTGCTTCTATTTAGGATGGAGTGAAGTTAACAGTAGTCCATGATGATACGAGTGCTTTTATTTAGGAAGGAGGGAAGTTAAAGTAGTCCATGATGATACTCGTGCTTCTATTTAGGAAGGAGTGAAGTTAACAGTAGTCCATGATGATACACGTGCTTCTATTATGATGGAGTGAAGTTAGCAGTTGCTCGTGATGATACTCGTGCTTCTATTTAGGAAGGAGTGAAGTTAACAGTAGTCCATGATGATACTCGTGCTTCTATTTAGGAAGAAGTGAAGTTAACAGTAGTCCTTGATGATACCTGTGCTTCTATTTATGAAATAGTGAAGTTAACAGTAGTCCTTGATGATACACGTACTTTTATTTAGGAAGGTGTGAAGTTAACATCTGTCTATGATAATACACTTGCTTCTATTAGGAAGGAGTGAAGTTAACAGTAGTCCATGATGATACTCGTGCTTCTATTTATGAAATAGTGAAGTTAACAGTAGTCCATGATGATACTCGTGCTTCTATTTATGAAATAGTGAAGTTAACAGTAGTCCTTGATGATACTCGTGCTTCTATTTAGGAAGGAGTGAAAGATTCTAACTGACAGAAAGAAAAAAACGAAAGAATGAAAGAAAGAAAGACAAAAACGAAAAAAGTAAGAAAGAAAGAAAGAAAGAAAGAAAGAAAGAAAGAAAGAAAAACCCGAAAGAATGAAAGAAAGAAAGACAGAAACGAAAAAAGTAAGAAAGAAAGAAAAGGCCGGAAGAAAGAAAGAAAGACAAAAGCAGAAAGAAAGAAAGAAAGAAAGAAAGAAAGAAAGAAAAACAAAAACAGAAAGAAAGAAAAAAGCAGAAAGAAAGAAAGAAAGAAAGAAAGACAAAAGTAGAAATAGATAAACAAATAAAGAAACAAAGAAAGAAACAAAGAAAAAAGCCGAAAGAAAAAAGGAAAAAAAAGAAAGACAAAAGCAGAAAGAAAGAAAGAAAGAAAGAAAGACAAAAACGAAAGAAAGAAAGAAACGGGTCTAAGAAAGAAAGAAAGAAAGAAAGAAAGAAAGAAAAGACAGGAATCCTCATGATATTGTAAATATATCACGAAGAAATCTTCCAATTTTTTTTATGACAAAGAGTAATGTCGACTGCAGAATAAAATCGATCGATACTTAATAAAAAAAAAAACTAAAAAAAATCGAAGTGATTACATAGAAAATGTTTCAGCTAACAATTTTCCATAAATTATATAAATTCTCTCATTTGACACAGTGACTTTAATTCCAATTTAAAAGTCTGGATAACCATCCCTCCCCATCGCCACTTACCTTCCGTTATTTTATCATTTTTATCTATCTATCAGGCCTGCTTATCTCAGTAGGTAGATCGTCCGTCTAGGAACCACAAAGTTATTGGTTCGATACTGACCCTCACCAACTCAGCGTATGAGTAGCACAGGGATCTATGCGGTAAAGTAAGAAGCCGAGGGTAGGTGTGGTGCTCCACCTCAGACGCAAAAACAATCTCCTTGGTGTAGCTAGAGAAAAGGAGATAGACTCTCTCGGTGTCTGACTGAATCCGACTTTAGGTATGAACAGACTGAGATAGATAGATAGATAGATAGATAGATAGAAAGATCCGAACAGATTGAAATAGATAAATAGATAGATGGTTGTATAAACAGACCGAGCTATATATATAAGAATACATTAAGATAGATAGATAGATAGATAGATTGAAAAAAATATATATAGGCGGATAAGTAATTATAGGGAAATACTAAAACAGATAGATAGGTAACGACAGAGAGACAGACAGACAGACAGACACACACACACACACCACACACACACAAACACACACGGGATAAATTTGACATACTTATATTTGGTTATTTTTTCCGTAGGTTGGAGTTATTGACGCACACTACGCATCATTTAAAAGCGTGGACCCTTCTTCATTCATATACGTGATGACAGATAGAATGGATGACTGGAACCCACCTGAATCATGGAAGAGAATAACTTGTATCGTGATGATCTGCGCCGGCCATCAAAATAAGGAGATTATGCTTGCTGCCCAATGCTCCCTGAACACTGTAAAAACAATCAGGCATGAACTGGAGGATTGCAATGGAGACTACGAGGCTGTGGCTAGAAGAAAGAAACATACGATCTGATTGCGTTTGTACAGCAGAATTCCTTGAAAATCTACAGAAAAAAGTGTTGGAGGACCCTGGCATAAGAATTCGGGCATTGTCACGTGAATTGAATGTTTCAGCTTCTACCATGAAGCTTGTACTCAATGAAGATCTTCGCTACTACTCATAGAAGTGTTGCAGAGAACAACTGCTCCCAGAAAAGACCCGTGACAATCGTCTGACAAAGGCGAAGAAACTTCTGAGCAAAGTGAATCATCCTGCTGAAACACAAACAATCTGGTTCTTTTCTGATAAGAAAAACTTTTGCCAAGATCAAAAGCACAACACTCAGAATAACAGATGGCTTGCATACAGTCCAAGGGACACTCCTCGTGTCATGCAGACTAAATTTCCCCAAACTGTGATGGTTTTCGGATGTGTGTCCTCTGAGGGTGATGTGATGCCTCCGCCATTTTTTTCAGAGAGGATATCAGGTTGAATTCAGATGCCTACGCGGAATTGCTAAACACTGAAATTAAGCCCATACACATATACATTCCTCCATTAGCCGTAACCGTAAGTAAGGTGGACACATCATCTCTCCAGTTGGAAATGAGTGCGAGACGTAACGAAGAGTTGACACGACATCATCTCAGGAATTCCGACTAAGAGAGGGTAAAGTAACTAACGTATTTGACACATCTCTATTTCTCTGTATATAGTATCATCACTATCATTGCCTACCATGACAAGGGAATACATTTTACATTGAAAAGGTTTAATTTTCTGGCGATAGAAACCACGAACGTAGTAGTTCGAAGCGTGCACGACTGTGTTTGGCATGCAGAATGAGATCAGAGGCGAGTGGAGAGATTGAACTCGCATTCTCCTGATCGTGAGTCGTGGCCTGACGCATGGGAATTGCTAAACTACCCAGAGTGGCCCGGATGTGAAGGATTGACGCGTGCTGATTAGTGTCGCACGTGCTGCACGGGCAGGTCAGAGTAAGGAGCCTGGATGAACACTGTAATTGTGTATTTATTGACCAGCCCTCACAAACCGGGAGGAAAGCTTGCAGTAGCATTTTGGCTGTGGTGACAAGTGGACGAGAGAGAAGATATTTTGATAGTGTTGGTGATAAGAGTGCTGCATTGCTGGGAGAGTAAAAGCGTCGGACTTAACTGTGCACCCCAGAGAACATTCTTATTAGAATTTTTTTTCTAATAAAACCTGAAATGATACATAAATTGTTAGTACGTTTGTTTTATATAACTGTATATCTTTTTATTTTTATTTTTTTATTATTTCATTTATTTTATTTTATTTTATTTATTTATTTGTTAGTTTGTTTTACAATATCTTATTTTTACATTTTCTGACGAAAAAAGACAATTTTGTATATTTTTAACATTTATTCCGAAACAGACATAAATTGACTATAAAACGGATCAGCCTGTTAGAATTCTGCCCGCTTATGTGACACAAGGAAAGCGTAGTGTTACCCAGCGATGTTTGGGTATAACGGCTAGTATGCATATATACTTTTTTATGATTCTTCTCTGAGTTATTTTGTCTCAATATTCTTTCAACAATCAATGAGTGTCGTCTCGATGGATTTAATGGCCGTCGGGTTGACAGTTTACCACCTGACCCATCAGAATATAAAGAGACAATTGAGAAGAATGGAAAAATCGGACGACAATTACTTTTCGACGGGGGGTGGAGGGTGGAGGGGTGGAGTAGGATATTGATATCTTTTCATGTCAGACCATTACAAAGGCATGACAGACAGACAGACAGGACAGGCAGGAAGGCAGGCAGACAGACATATAGATAGATAGATAGATAGATAGATAGGAACAGTCTGATATAGATCTATAGATAGATAGATAGACAGACAGACAGAGAGGTTGTGTCTTGCATAAATAGATAGATATGGATACACTGAGATAGATAGATAGATAGATAGATAGATAGATAGATAGATGGACAAACAGACAGACAGGCAGACAGACAGGCGGGAAGTGATGTCGTGTCTAGCATAGACAGATATGAATAGACTAAGATAGATAGATAGATAGATAGATAGATAGATAGATAGATATAGATGTCGTGTCTCGCATAGATAGATAGATAGATAGATAGATAGATAGATAGATAGATAGATAGATAGGAATAAACTGAGATAGATAGATAGATAGATAGATAGATAGATAGATAGATATGAAGAAATTCAGATAGATAGATAGATAGATAGATATGAAGAAATTCAAATAGATACTGAGATAGATAGATAGATAGATAGATAGATAGATAGATATGAAGACATTCAGAAAGATAGATAGATAGATAGATAGATAGATATGAAAAAATTCAGATAGATAGATAGATAGATAGATAGATAGATGTCGTGTATTGCATAGACATAGATAGGAATAAACTGATATATATATATATATATATATATATATATATATATATAGAGAGAGAGAGAGAGAGAGAGAGAGAGAGAGAGAGAGAGAGAGAGAGAGATAGATAGATAGATAGATAGATATGAAGAAATTCAGATGGATAGATAGATAGATAGATAGATAGATAGACAGACAGACAGACAGGCGGGCAGTGATGTCATGTCTAGCGTAGACAGATATGAATAGACTAAGATAGATAGATAGATAGATAGATAGATAGATAGAAATGTCGTGTCCTGCATAGATACATAGATAGGAATAAACTGAGATAGATAGATAGATAGATAGATATAAAGAAATTCAGATAGATAGATAAACAGATAGATAGATAGATAGATTTAATTTTCAGTTGTGGTGACAACGATGTAGATGTCTAGTCACCAAATGAAAAGCGTTTCGATCACCTTATTCCCGTGAAAGATGGACTACAATGAACCTATTTTCCTGACAATGATTATATTATCGCCATCTTGAAACACTGGTCGCCTCCGATGGTGCATTCAAGCTCAAATTATCGGTCGAAGATGCATTGCTGGTAACTATGTGGAGAAAATTGGGTTTTGCAGCTGAAACCTTGCCCTATCAAATTGTGTTATTTTCCTCCGTGCATCTATTGAAGGTTGGATTTTACGGCATGTCAACCCTTGTTGGGTTATTTTATGCCGAAGACGTTTGTTTTATTCATCCTTGCTGGGTATTCCATTTTTCTTAACTCAATCTTTTTTAAAACAAATTTAAGATCATTTTTCGATTTAATTAAAGATGGCAAGCCTATTAAGTGCTTTCTACCCTTCTTTCTTTCTTTCTTTCTTTCTTTCTTTCCTTTTTTCTTCTTTCCTTCCTTCCTTCCTTCCTTCTATCTCTCTCTTTCTTCCCTCTCTCTCTTTCTTTCATTCTTTCTATCCTTCTCTCTTTCTTTCCTTCTTTCTTTCTTTCTATCTTTTATCTATTGTAGTTTCTGTGGATTGGTTGGTTGGTTGGTTGGATTTTACGGCATGTTAACCGTTGTTGGGTTATTTTATACCGAAGACGTTTTATTTTATTCATCCCAGATGGATATTCATTTTTTTTAACTCTAACAAGTATTTTCTGCCTTTCTTTATTCATTTAGTTAGTTAGTTCCTTCATTCTTTCGTTTCTCCTTCCTTCTTTCTTCTTTTTATTTCTTTATTTATTTTACTTCTTTTTTGCTTTCATTCATTCCTTCTTCCTTTCTTTCCATCGTTCCTTTTTCTTTCTCTCTTTCTTTCTTTGTTTCTTTCTTTTCCTTTTTTTTTCTTTCTATCGTTCCTTTTCCTTCTTTCTTTCTTTCTTTCTTTCTTTCTTTCCTTCCTTCTTTCTTTCTATCCATCTTTATTTCTTTCTTTCCTCTTTTCTTTTTTCCTTCTTTCTTTCTTTCTTCCTTCCTTCCTTCCTCAATTCCTTCTCTCTCTGTCTTCCTTCCTTCCCTTCCTTCCTCCCTCCTCTTTCTCTTCCTCCCTCCATTACTCCCTGCCTTTCTTCGTTCTCTCCCTTCCTCCCTCCCTCTCTCCCTCCTTCCTCCCTCCTTCCTCTCTCTTATTTCCCTCCCTCCTCCTACCCCCTCTTTCCCTTTCCCCTCCCATTCCTCTCTCTCTCACTCCCTTTCTCTCTCCCTCCCTTCATTTTTCACTCTGCTTCTTTCATTCCTCCCTCCTATTTCCCTTCCCCCTCCTTCCCTCTCTCCATTCCTCCCCTTCTTTCCTTTCCTTCCTCCCCCCTCCCCTCTCTTCATTCCTTTAATTATAACGTTTTTTTTTCTTTTACTCTAAAAATGTATTAATTTCATATTCCGTCCGTTCTTCAACGAAGACGTCATATTGTTATCCCCTTTTTAGCTTCGAGTACTTTTGGCAACAGCAACGGTGAGGGAACGGGGTGGGTAGTGTGGTGTGGTGACCTGTTGGGGGCGGGGGGTAAAAAGAGTAAAGACAGGGATGGGGGATAGTTTTGTTGTTGTTTACAGTATTCACCGGAAGCTACTCTCATTTAAAAGAACGCTGGGGTTTGGAACTTCCGGTGGTTAGGCTCCAAATTCGTAATTACAATGTACTTGAATGATGAGGCAACAGAACGGCATTGCCGCCATTTTTTTATTTTGTGGCGGGAGAATTTTTCGCTTTTAATGGAATTGTTGAGTTGGGCTTTTTCTTCTTCCTCTTTTTTTCCCCTCTTCTTCAGTCTCTTTCTCTTTTCTGGTTCTTTTCTTATTTCTGTTCCCTCTACACCCCCCCTCTCTCTCTCTCTCTCTCTCTCTCTTCTTTCTTTCTCTCTCTCTCTCTCTTATTTTTCTTTTCTTTCGATTTCTCTCTTTCTTTCTCTTTCTCTCTCTCTCTCTCTCTCTTTCTCTCTCTTTCTTTCTTTCTTTTCTTTCAATTTCTCTCTTTCTTTCTCTTTCTCTCTCTCTCTCTCTCTCTCTCTCTCTATATATATATATAGATATATATATATATATATTCTTTTCTTTCATTTTCTCACTGCTCACCCTCTCTATTTGCTCAATAGACTGAGATAGATAGATAGATAGATAGATAGATAGATAGGAAAATATCATAGTTATAGATAGACAGATAAATATGCAGGCAGGCAAAAATGCCGTGTCTTGCATAGACAGATATTAATAGAATGAGATAGATAGATAGATAGATAATGAAAGAAAATTCAGATAGATAGATAGATAGATAGATAGATAAACAGACAGACAGGCGGGCAGTGATGTCGTGTCTAGCATAGACAGATATGAATAAATTGAGATAGATAGATAGATAGATATGAAGAAATTCAAATATATATATCTTATTATAATGGAGATTGTATGTTTTTCTGTCTGTAACCGAAACTAAATCACTACTCAAGTCACAATTCCCTTAGTAATTGACGTCACATTCACCATGAATTTATCCTTATTTTAACCTCAATTATTAATAAAATTGTTTTACATTATTTATACTGTTAACCATATCTACATACTAATAACATACAATTGTATTTAAATATACAACAAAATAGCAGTTTACAGTGTGAACGGGAAGGCTAATTTGCATATTGATATTAAAAATGTAATTTTAATAAATATGTGCTTAGTATTATTGGTTTCTAACTGTTTGGTTTTATACTAATGAATATAAGCAAAAATCTCTTCAATTAATCTTAAAAGAAATCCATTAACAAGAAGAAATAACTGTCAATTTATTCTTTACTTCCTCTTTTAACTAAATACTTAAATTAGAAAAAATAACAATGAAAGACGAGAATGATGGAAGAGTAAATTTCAGTAGTTCTATTTTTCGATTATATCCCCCTCTGTTTCAAATCTTTTTATTTGCATTCTTATTTAGTTTCATTAGCGTTTCTAATTTAATACGATATTTCATTACATTTAAAACTTTAAATACTTGCACCCGGAGGGTGCATATAATTGCTAGTATATATATATATATATATATATATATTATATATATATATATATATATATATATATATATGGAGATAGATAGATAGATAGATAGATAGACAAACAGGCAGTCAGGCAGGCAGTGATGTCGTGTCTTGCATAGACAGATATAAATAGACTGAGATAGATAGATATATAGATAGATAGATAAGGAATAGACTGCGATAGATGGATAGATAGATAATGAAGAAATTCAGATAGATAGATAAATAAATAGATAGACAAACAGACAGTGATGTCGTGTCTAGCATGGACAGATATATATTAATAGACTGAGATAGATAGATATGTAGAAACTGAGATAAATGGTTAGATAGATAGATAGATAGATAGATAGATAGACAAACTTTTCTTTTCTTTCCTTTTAACTGCTCACCCCCCCCCCTCTATTTGCTCAGTTGTATTTTGATTTATGCATTACACAGAGTGCACTAGATAATCGAGAAGAAATGTTGATATTAAAGGGTTTCGGAATGTAGTCACGTGTTTAATCGGCATGAATCATACGTCAGCCAACCAAGGCAGTACTTGCAGTACTTACATCTCGATTTTCCCATCCCCCTCTCTCTTCCTCTCTTGCCCCTTTTCTCCTCTCTCTCTCTCTCTCTCTCTCTCTCTCTCTCTCTCTCTCTCTCTATCTATCTATCTATCTATCCTATCTCTTCTTTTTGCTCCCACTCTCTCTCTATATCCCTTGCTCACACACACACTCTCTCTCTCTCCCTCTCTCTCTCTCTATCTCTATCTATCTATCTTATCTTTTTACCCCCACTCTCTCTCTCTCTCTCTCCTTTTGCTCCACTCTCTCTCTCTCTATCTCCCTTTGCTCACTCTCTCTCTCTTTCTCTCCCTCTCTCTCCCTCTCTCTATTTCTCTCTCTCTCTCTCTCTCTCTCTCTCTATCTATCTATCTATCTATCTATTTATCTATCTCTTCTTTTGCTCCCACTCTCTCTATTTATCCCTTTGCTCACACACACACACACGCACACACACACACACTCTCTCTCTCTCTCTCCTCTCTCTCTTCTTTTGCCCACTCTCTCTATCTCCTTTTGCTCCCACTCTCTATCTCTCTCTCTCTCTCTCTCTCTTCTCTCTCTCTCTCCTTTGCTCACACTCTCTCTCTCTTCTCTCTATCTCCCTTTGCTCACCCTCTCTCTCTCTTCTCTCTCTCTCTCTATCTCCCTTTGCTCACCCCTCTCTCTCTCTCTCTCTCTCTCTCTCTCTCTCTCTCTCTCTCTCTCTCTTCAATTATCCTTCTCTCTTTTTTTCCCTTGTCCTCTCTCTTTTTCTCTGAATATATCTGCATCTCCCTTTTCCTTGCTCTCTCTCTCTTTCTCCTCGTCCCTCGCTCCTTCTTTCCTCTTCCTCTCCCTCTCTCTCTCTCTCTCTCTCTCTCTCTCTCTCTCTCTTTCTCTCTCTCTCTCTCTCTACCCTGTCTTTGCTCCCCTCTCTCCTTCGTTCTCACCCCCCTCTCTCTCACCCACATCCTCGCTTTTTTAAATTGGGTGAAATAAAATGGGACAAATAAGAAGTCTGCGATTAAGTGACACTAGATAATTTGGATTTACATTTTTGCATTGCATCTTGAACAATTGGAACGGTCTCATTTTTAACCAGAGGGTGTTGCAGGATGTTAACGGACGGAAGAATTAGGAACAATCGTATTAATATATAAATTAATAAACGATAAAACATTAAAAAAATGAAATAAAAATAAAAGGAAAAAAACAAACAAGAAGAATAATAAAAAATAAAGGACCATATGACCTTTAGGCACCCCTTTTGCTTTGCTGATTCATAAGTACATTTTTTCATTTAAACCGTCAACATCCGGTTTTTTGTTGGTTAATTTTGTAATTTAAAAAAACTCTAAAAATCGTCTGTTAACAAACAACCGGATATTGACGGTGTAAATGAAAAAATGTACTAATGAATGAGCAAAACAAAAGTGGCGGGAGAATTTGTCGCTTTTAATGGAGTTGATGAGGGGCTTTCTCTTCTTCCTCTTCTTTTTTCATCTTCTTCGGTCTATTTCTCTTTTCTGGTTCTCTTTCTTATTTCTGTCCCCTCCCTCCTTCTCTCTCTCCCCCCCCTCTCTCTCTCTCTCTCTATTTTTCTTTTCTTTCATTTTCATATGGTCCAAGATAAACAACAATATGTAAAGTATTAAATGGTGTAATGGCTAGAGTGGTCTGAAATGGGCTCGTCGATCCAAGTTCAATTCCTGGACAAAGCTATTTGTATTTTCAAATATTTTAGCATCGGTTTAGTTATGCGCACATAGGTTTGTTCTTTTCAAACATTTTTTTGCCATTCTAAGAATTTTTTTTTTTTTTAGATTTAATTTTATTTTTTTTAATAGAAAAAAAAAGAATTAGCATCGATTTAGTTATGCAAACACATAAGTTTGTTTTTTTCAAACATTTTTTTTGCTATTTTTTTTTTTAAATTTCAAATTTTTAAATTTTATTTAATTTATTTTATCTTTTGTAAATTAAAAAAAAATTAGATCGATTTAGTTTTGCAAACACTAGGTTTGTTCTTTCTTTTTTTTGGCCATTTTTATTTCCATTTTTTTTTTTAATTTTTAAAGTTTATTTTATTTATTTATTCATTGAAAATTAAAAAAAACATTAGTATCGGTTTAGTTATCCGAACACGTAGGTTTGTTCTCTTCAAACATTTTTTGACATTTTTTTTTAATTTTTTAATTTTTAATTTTATTTAATTTATTTTATCTTTTTTTTTTAATTATGAAAACATTTAGCATCGATTAGTTATGCAAACACCTAGGTTTCTTCTTTCTTTTTAGGCTATTTTTTTATTTTTTAATTTTAATTATTTATTTATTTTTTGAAAATGAAAAAACATTAGTATCAGTTTAGTTAAGCGAACACATAAGTTTGTTCTTTTCAATCCTGTTTTTTTTTTTTGCTATTTTTTAATTTTGATTTTTCAAATTTTTAAATTTTTAAATTTTATTTAATTTATCTTATCATTTTTTAAATTAAAAAAATTAGCATCGACTTAGTTATGCACATACCTAGGTTTGTTCTTTTCTTTTTGGGGCCATTTTTTTAAAAATTTATTTATTTATTTATTGAAAATTAGAAAACATTAGTAACGGTTTAGTTTAGCGAACACATAAGTTTGTTCTTTTCAAACCTTTTTTTTTTGCCATTTTTTTAATTTTAATTTTTTCAAATTTTATTTAATCACCTTTTTTTTAATTTTTTATTCTATTTAATTTATTTTATCTTTTTAATTAAAAAAAAATTTAGCATCGACTTAATTATACAAACACCTAGGTTTGTTCTTTTCTTTTTTAGGCCATTTTTAATTTGTTTTAATTTTAAATTTTATTTATTCATTTATTTTTTGAAAATTAAAAAAACATTAGTATCTGTTTAGTTAAGCGAAAACATAAGTTTGTCCTTTCAAAACTTTTTTTTTGCCATTTTTTAAATTTTTCAAATTTTCAAATTTTCAAATTCTATTTAATTTATTTATCATTTTTTAAATATACAACAATTTAGCATCGACTTAGTTTTTGCAAACACCTAGGTTTGTTCTTTTCTTTTTGGGGCCAATTTTTTTTAAATTTATTTATTTATTAATTGAAAATTAAAAAACATTAGTATCGGTTTGTTCTTTTCAAACATGTTTTTTTTTCCATTTTTTTTTAATTTTTGATTTTTCAAATTTTTGATTTTTAAATTTTATTTAATTTATTTTATCATTTTTTAAATTAAAAAATAAGTATCGATTTAGTTATGCAAACACCAAGGTTTGTTCTTTTCTTTTTTGGCCATTTTTTTTATTTCCATTTTTTTTTAATTTTTAAATTTTATTTATTTATTTATTTATTTTTTTTGAAAATTAAAAAAATTCGAATCGGTTTAGTAATGCGAACACATAGGTTTGTTTTCTTCGGACTTTTTTTTTTTGTTTTCTTTTTCGTTTTTTTTTTTTGTTTGTTTTTTTTTCTTTTGTTTTTTTTTTGTTTTCTTTTTGTGTTGTTTTGTTTGTTTTTTGTTCATTTATGTTTTTTTAATTTTATTTTCATTTTTTCTCTTACAAAATTTTTTTAAAACATTCTTTTATCATCTGTTTAGTTATCGGTTCGGCGGCCATTTTGTTTGGTTGTGATGTCTGGCCGACAAAACAAGAAAATTCCTGACGAATGGAAAGCTTATCTTTTCCTTGCTTAACCGACTCAAGTGTTCGTGTCTGCTGCTCTACAAAGAATAAAAACAAAACAAAACAAATTATAATACTTCACATTGCGTTTTTCTTTTTATCTTTTCCCTTAGGCGAAAATTAAGTTTTCCAAAATTTTGGATTTTTGTTTTGTTTAGTTTAGTTTTTTAAGAAGAAAAAAAAACATTTTTTTTAATTGAAGAGTTTCAAGGAGAGAGCAGACATTTTGTCGTGAAATCTATCCATACATACAGGGTGGGC
>JALAJA010000149.1:27500-30000 GCA_023376005.1 Doryteuthis pealeii | reverse complement strand
TTTTACTTGTATTTGAATGATTAAATATTTGAATGATTAAATATTTGAATGATTAAATATTTGAATGATTAAATAGTTAACCAGCCGCGCACTCAATATATATATATATATTCCTTAGTTCGGTCTAATCGTTCACACAGAAAACGAAATATGTTTGAATAAAAAAAGGTGTTGAGTTTCATCGACTCAAATTAGAAGATGTTATCGAAAATCCTCCATGGAATTTTCAAAGTACAATATTATATTCATAAAACGATATAACATCAATTTAGCAGTTCAGCTTTCCCTCAGTTAAATGTATGTTTTAGTTACGGTTACCATTTGCAATCAACTAGTGATTTTCATGGATGGATTGTAACGGCTTGTATGTCTACGATTATTTTATCCTTACACGTTACCAAATAGTGATTATCATTTGTATATATCTATATTTCTCTGTAGTTTTCTTCCTAAGGGCAGACAGTTATATATCAAGTATTCTATCTAATACAAATAATTCACACACATTTCTATAATTTCAATGATTCCCCTGACATTTTAAAGATTTATACACAATTCTCTTGTTTTAAATGGCTATTTCTAATTAATAATTATCATTTGTTTCTGCAGTTATGTGGTTTCAAATAACTAATAATAACCATAGTAAAAAATTATAGCTTTAAGTTACTATTCTTAAATAAATAAAATACATGTATATGGTATCAAGTATTCCTATCCAGTAAGAAAATTCTTTAAATAGAATTATTTAATTCGTTGTTGCGATCCTGACAGATACTACCCCTACGGGTCATAGTGGGAGCAATTCCAATGAGGGAATCTCCACATTCGCTGATTCCCCACATGTGAAGACCAGTCATCAATGAAGTTTAATATCATACTTAGGAGACATATTTGGAGTGAGAAGGTTACAGTCAGAATATACTAATCGACCGGGGCATTTATAAAAAAAAACAAGTAACACATTTTAAACATATTCTCTCTTCCCAAAAAAAACATTCTGCTAATGATGACCTAAATTTGAAAGAAGCTGAAACTAATTGAAAACTGTTGATTGGCTGATGCTTAAACCACGTGACCTCGCTTAGTCTATACATTTAAGTGGTGTATTGCAGCACACCTTATATATAAAAAATATTCCAACATATAATATAATATCATACCGAATTAGAAAGGCTAATGAAACTAAATAAGAATGCATATAAAACATTAGAAACAGGGAGAGGGTATAATCGAAAAATATAGCAACTGAAATGTTTTCTTCCATCACTCCCTTCTTTTATTGCGCTAATTATTTATAATAGGAATTAATATAAACTATTTAGCTAAAATGGGAAGTAGAGAATAAAATTACAGTTATTTATTTTTGTTAATGGATTTCTTCTATGATTTATCCCTGAGATTTCTGCTCATATTCATTAAGATAAAACCAAACAATTAGAAATCAATAATACAGAAGCACATATTTATTAAAATCAATTTTATCATATCATTATGCAAATTAGCCTTACCGTAACAATGTAAACCGTTATTGTGATGTCTATATAAATACGAGTTTAATATGTACATCCGGCCAACGCCGGGGGTCCAGTGGCTTCGACCCTGGATCTTTACAAGTTAATAACGTTGATCCCAGGGGGCTATCCCCCAGGCAATACCTACCCCTTTGATTTAAAGGGGCATGGCTGGGTTTATTGCCCAGCGCCTGAGGCGCCATACTTGAGGGAGAATGCCGACGGGATCAACACAATTTTGTGCTGACCACCCATGAGCTTATGGGTGACCCGCGTTAAAACGAGACCTTGTGTCCAGCGCTTATAAGTGGGATGAGAGGCAAATATCTGTAGATCCAACGGCTTCGGTCCTGCATCTTACAAGCTAATAGCGTTGATCCCAGGGGGCCACCCCCAGGCAACAGCCGCCCTCTCGATTTAAGGGGACAGGGCTGGGTTTATTGCCCAGTGCCTGAAGCGCCACTCTTGAGGGGGAATGCAGACGGGATCAACGCATTTTTGCTTGCGAGTGCTCCCACATTAATAGGGCCTTGTGCCTAACCTGTACACGTAGGGTACGTGGTAAATACCGAGTATGTAGACCCGGCTAACGCCGCGGGGCCAGTGGCTTCGGCCCTGGACCTTACAAGCTAACATCGTTGATCCCAGGGGGCCATCTCCCCAAGGAACATCTGTCCCCATGATTTAAAGGGGCAGGGCTGGGTTTATTGCTCAGTACCCGAGACGCCCAGGGTCAATGTATTTTTGCACCCGCCACCAATGAGTCACGGCTTGTGGATGGTCCCACATTAATACGGCTTTGTGCCTTACTCGTACAAGTGGGATACGTGATAAATATCTAGTATGCAGATAAGGCAAGCAGTATTAATAACATAAAAAGATTTTTTATTGATAATCAAGGTTTAGATAAAAATAAAATCATGGAGAATTGTTGTATTGTCCTCGCCCGGAACAGGAAGCTTCCGGCAAAAAGACAAAGAGTAATATAA
>JALAJA010000149.1:20000-22500 GCA_023376005.1 Doryteuthis pealeii | reverse complement strand
CCCTATCTATCTATCTATCTATCTATCTTAACATGTCCCTATATCTATCCTATCTATCTATCTATCTATCTTAGCATGTCCCTATCTATCTATCTATCTATCTATCTATCTTAAACATGTCCCTATCTATCTATCTATCTCTCTATCTATCTTAGCATTCCGTATCTATCCTATCTATCTATCTATCTATCTATCTATCTATCCCTATCTATCTATCTATCTATCTATCTATCTAACATATCCCTATCTATCTATCTATCTATCTATCTATCTATCTTAGCATATCCCTATCTATCTATCTATCTATCTATCTATCTATCTATCTTAACATGTCCCTATCTGTCTATCTATCTATCTATCTTAGCATGTCCCTATCTATCTATCTATCTATCTATCTTAACATGTCCCTGTCTATCTATCTATCTATCTATCTTAACATGTCCCTATCTATCTATCTATCTTAGCATATCCCTATCTATCTATCTTAGCAGATTCATATCTATCTATCTATCTATCTATATCTATATATCTATCTATATATATATATATATATATATATATATATATATATATATATATATATATATCTTAACATGTCCCTATCTGTCTATCTTAGCATATCCCTATCTATCTATCTATCAATCTCTCTATCTCATTCTGTTCACAGCTATATCAGTTTGATATTTCTCTATCTCTATCTATCTTAGTAAGTATCTATCTATCTATCCCATTCTCTTACTATTTTTCTATCTATCCGTCGAGCTTATATCTCTGTTTATATCAGTCTATCCATCTATGTATCTTTCCCAACCCAAGCGTTAATAGAATATAAAGAAACGGACGATAAAATAGGACATTTTTATTCATCGGAAAATATTCAAACACTATTGTATGTTAAATCTGAAAAATGGTATAAACACCAACTACCGTATCAGCAGTCTTTATCAACTGGACAGCGAGGGAGTCTATCCCTTTTCATTAGCATTAGACCTGGGAAATTGCTTTTGCGTTTGAGGTGGAGTGCCACAACTACCAGGACTTCACAATTTTACCGCACAACTCTAAGCAGTGCTACTAATACTAATAGGGCCGGTTTACCTCCGTCGATAGAGCGTCGGGCTAGGAATCGCAAGGTTCCTGGTTCGATACCGGCCCTCGCCAAGTCAGCGTATGAGTTACACAGGAATCTGTGCGGTAAAGGGAGGAGCTGATGGTAGGTGTGGCGCTCCACCTCAGACGCTAAGATAATCTCCTTGGTCTAGCGTTAGTGAAAAAGGGATAGACTCCGTCGCTGTCTGGTTCATACCGACATTAGGCCGCCCCGACAACTTTTCTTTATATATATATATATATATATATATATACAGGGTGATCCCAAAAAACAGATTTCTTTTAAAAAGTCAGGCCAGTTTCGGGGGTTATCCTGTAATATATATATATATATATATATATATATATATATATATATATATACGTTTACGTCTCATCAGTGCGGCTTGACTTTTTTAACAGCTACCTCTAGCTGGGAGTGAAACCCGACAGAATTTTCGTCTGCCCAACTCCTTACGGCTGTCGGAGACTGTCATTCGAAGGGGGGAACAATTAATTGATACATACTTATAGAATGTAAGTTTTTACAATTACCAGAGAACTCAAGTCTGTAAACAACAATATATATATATATATATATATATATATATATATATATATACATGTTGGTCTCAATATTTGGTTGGTACAAGTTTTACCTGGATAAGTCAGCATTATAACAAATATGAAGTGCTCAATACGTAAGTAGAGCGGATTTAACTACAACTACATATAATTACAAATTTAACTACAACAGGATCTCCTGCAGTTAGCTGTAATTAATCAATATCTCGATTAATTCAGTTAATTTAACCCTGAAGATCCTTATGGTGAAACCCGAGTAGGTTATTTTTGTACACACTATATATATATATATATATATATATATATATATGGGGGGAGAGGATTGGAATGAATCCGACAGAATGTGGTAAAAATATTGAATTCGGCTTCGTCACCATTTAGTGAATTACCAGGAATAACTTACCGGGGAAAATATTGGGTTGGTCTCAATATTTTGTTGGTACCTGGATAAGTCAACGTTATAACAAATATAATGGGCTCAAAAAAATAGAAAAAATTTTCTTTTTTTAACGAATAAAGGGAGGTAACTTCGTTGGCATTTTTACAAAAAAATGCAATTTTTGAAAAAATTGAATTTTAAAAAAATCCGAAGCGCACTAGCGTCCACGAAAGCAACCGACATTATTTGCGGTCCAGAATGTGACATTAAGAAAAGATCTTCAATAAACAACTTGAGATCTAATTTGACAACCTGATGATTGCGACATAGCAAGAAACCTGGGTAGCTGTCTATAATAAACATTTATCTTTAAAAACTCAACAAATTAAATAAATATTAGCTCTCACAATTTGTGATTGAGCACTGTATTTTCTTTGTTTCATCACA
>JALAJA010000149.1:10000-15000 GCA_023376005.1 Doryteuthis pealeii | reverse complement strand
AATTGGAGTTCCGGATGAAAGTTTGCAATTTGTGCAGAGAGGAAAAAACATATTGAAGTGTGGATAAGGATTTTTGGAAATCTAATGAGAAAGAAAGAAAAAAAGAAGAAAGAAAAGAAAGGGTATAAACTGATACAAAAATAAAAGAAATAAAAAGAAAGATAGAAGAAAGAAAGAAAAAGAAAAGGTGAATAAATTAATACAAAATGAAAGAAAGAAAAAAAGGAGGGAATAAAATGTCAACAAAAATGAAAGACAAAAGAAAAAGAAAGAAAAAAAGAAAGAAAAAGAAGAAAGGGAGTATAAATGAGTATAGAAAAAAGAAAGAAAGAAAAAGTGTATACAAATGACTACAAAAAGTAGAAATTAAAGAAAGCAAGCAAAGAAAGAAAGAAAGAAAGAAAGAAAGAAAGAAAGGGGAAAGATAGAAAGTGGGAATAAAAATACTACAAAAAGAAAAAAAGAAGGGGATAAAAATGTCTACAAAAATGAAAGAAGAAAGAAAGAAAAAAAGAAAAAAAGAAGAAAAAAAGGAGGGAATAAAAATGTCTACAAAAATGAAAGAAAGAAAAAAAAGAAAGAAAAAAAGGAGGGAATAAAAATGTCTACAAAATGAAAGAAAGAAAAAAGAAAGAAAAAAGAAAGAAAAAAGAAAGAAAGAAAGGGGGAATTAAAATGACTACAAAAAAGAAAGAAAGAAAGAAAGAAAGAAAGAAAGAAAGGGCGAATAAAAATGACTACAAAAAGAAGAAAGAAAAAAGAAAAAACGGACGAATATAAAAATGACTACAAAAAGAAAGAAAGAAAAAAAGAAAGAAAAATCTATAAGTAGTAGGGCAATGGTGTGATCAGCCGATTGATGAGGGGGCGTCTCTCCGATCTTCCATCTAGCCTAAGTAAGAGCTAAAGAGGAGTGTTTGCAGGTCATGGACTGCTTATCCCAGGATTCCTTCGTTAAGCCTCACGGTGCGCCTCCCACGGTCAACAGGTGGAACCATTGGGGTGGGGTGTTTTACTCGTCTGCAGGGGTGTAGCTGGTGTATTCTACTGCCCACTGTTCCAGAAGAAGAAGAAGAAGAAGAAGAAGAGACCACCAGAAGGGAAGAACGAAGACGGAAAGCGGAAGAGGAAAAAGAAAGAAAAAAGGAAGAAGGGAAAAAAGTAGAAGGGGAAAGAAAGAAAAAGGAAGAAGGGAAAAGAACGAAAAAAAGGAAGAAATAAAAGAAAAGAAAGAAAAAGGAAAAAAGAAGGAAGGGAATGAAGAAGAAAAAAGGAAGAAGGGGAAAAGAAGGAAAAATTGAAGAAGAAAGAAAAATAAAAAAGAAGGAAAAGGAAGATGGAAAAAGAAGGAAAAAAGAAGGAAAAAACGAGAAGGGGAAAAAAGAAAGAAAAAAGGTAGAAGGGAAATGAAGAAAAAAAGGAAGAAGAGGGAAAAAGGAAAGAAAAAGGGAAGAAGAAAAGAAGAAAAAGAGAGGAAATGAAGTAAAAAGGAAGAAGGGGAAGAAGGAAAAATGAAGAAGAAAAAGGAAGAAGGTAAAGAAGATGGAAAAGAGGAAAAGAAGAAGGAAAAACGAAGAAGGGAAAAAAGAAAGAAAAAAAGGTAGAAAGGGGGAAAAGAAAGAAAAAAACGGAAGGGAAATGAAGAAGAAAAGGAAGAAGGGAAAAAAGAAAGAAGGAAAAAGAAGGAAAAAGGGAAGAGAAGGAAAAGGAAGAAGGGAAAGAAGAAGAAAAGAAAGAGGGAAAGAAGGAAAAAATGAAGAGAAAAAAGGAAAGGGGAAAAGAAAGAAGGAAAAAGAAGGAAAAAGGGAAGAAGAAGAAAAGGAAGAAGGGAAAATGAAGGAAAAAAGAAGAAGGGAAAAGAAGGAAAAATGAAGAAGAAAAAAGGAAGAAGGGAAAAAAAGAAGGAAAAGGAAGATGGAAAAAAGAAGGAAAAGAAAAAGGAAAAAAGAAAAAGGAAAAAGAAAGAAAAAGGTAGAAGAGGGGAAAAGAAAGAAAAAGGAAAGAAGGGAAAAAGAAGAAGAAAAAAGGAAGAAGAAGGGGGAAAAGAAAGAAAGAAAGATGGAGGATGACGGGCGTGATTTTGAAAAACCGGAAGTCCGTTCTTCCCTGTGCACAACACTCATGAGAGTCGCCTTTGGGTAGCGCGAAAAATCAATGGCTTTGCATGCATGAATCGCGTCTCTGCCAGACAAGACAAGTCGAAAGGCCGGAACGAACATGTAAAAATATTCACCTCTGGTTGTCATGGTGATGCCTGATGAAGAGAATCAGTAAAGGCATCTCTTTCCATGGTTACGACGAGATTTTAGATTTTTCAAGTCGACAGAAAGCTTCATATTTTAAAGAAGCCATTTAATTTTAATTAGATCTTCTTGTGACATTTTTTAATTTATTTTATTTTTTAATTTTATTTTTTCTTGTCATTTTCTGAGTATGACACTTTTTTCTCTTTTTATTTTTCCGCACTTTGTTGTTGTATCACCGCAGTTAAGCAACAATGCGCCTGTTCAGTACTTAGATGGGTGACCAGTTCCATTAGATCTTCTTGCGACATTTTTTAAAATTTATTTTATTTTTTAATTTTATTTTTATCTTGTAATTTTCTGAGTATGACACTTTTTTCTCCTTTTATTTTTCCGCACTTTGTTGTTGTATCACTGCAGTTAAGCAGCAATGCGCCTGTTCAGTACTTAGATGGGTGACCAGTTCCATTAGATCTTCTTGCGACATTTTTAAATTTATTTTATTTTTTATTTTTATTTTCTTGTTATTTCCCGAAGTTTTTTCTCTTTTTATTTTCCCGCACTTTGTTGTTTGGGAGGTGATCTCTTTTTCATTTTTTTCTTATTTCTCTGAATTTTTAAGATGAGACTTGATGAATAGTATTGTTTCTATTATTCGGACTATTGTCCTCATCTCAAAAAAAAAAAACACCAGCTACGATTGAAGTCCGTAGTGGAAGCGGTGTGAAAAACAAAAACAACTAGGGTTTAGGGTTTAGGATTTGGGGTTGGGGTTTAGGTTTAGTTTAATGGAAAATAAATAAATAATTTGGACTCTGTTTTTTCTGAGTCACCCTGTATACAGGGTGACCCAGAAAAAACAGAACTTTGTAATAAAACAGTTAATTTTAACTAGGGGGGTTTAGGGTTAGGGTTGGGTTTTCAGTGGAAAATGCCCTAAGTTGGTTCTTTTTTTTTTTTTTTTTCAAGTGATACCGCTTCCGATTCAGGAAGCCAGGATAGAACTCCGCAAAGATTACCATTATTTGTATTATTCAGACTATTGTCCTCGTCTTCATTGTTATCTGTACAACGTTTCGGTCGATGTGCCCTCCGGCCTTCTTCAGGTATTTCTTGTCGGGCTCGGCAACCTTCTCGGACTCGAGAACCTTCTTGTCGTAATCGGGAACCTTCTTGTAATCGTAAAAGAAGGTTCCCGAGTCCAACAAGAAATACCTGAAGGCCGGAGGGCACATCGTACATTAGTAAACAATGAAGATGAGGACAATAGTCCGAATAATACAAATAATACATTTTTATTTTATTCTTTCTTTCAATCTTTCTTTCTGACCGGTTCCCACTGGATCACCCAAGTTAAGCAGCGATGTGCTTGTTTAGTACTTAATTGGGTGACCGCTTAAGCAATTGCCGAATCCTTTGTTTATCAAAATGTAGGAGTTCGTAGGACAACGTCGCTTATGAGTTCGTTCATACCAGTTAGAAGAAATGTCCCAGCATTTTCGCTCATATTCATTAATATAAAACCAAACAATTAGAAATCAATAATACTAAGTACATATTTATTAAAATCAAATTTTAAAAATCAATATGCAAATTAGCCTTCCCGTTCACATTGTAAACCTCTATTTTGTTGTATACATAAATGCAATTACATATTATTAGTATGTAGACCTGGTCAACACCGGGGGTCCAGTGGCTTCGGCCCTGGATCTTTACAAGTTAATAGCGTCGATCCCAGGGGGCCATCCCCCCAGGCAACACCTGCCCCCTTGATTTAAAGGGGCAGGGCTGGGTTTATTGCCCAGCGCCTGAGGCGCCCCCCTTGAGGGGGAATGCCGACGGGATCGACGCAATTTTTTCACCTGCCACTCCATGAGCTTCGGCTTTGGGTGGTCCCACGTTAATAGGGACTTTGTGCTGACCCGTACAAGTGGGGTACGCGGTAAATATCGTATGTAGACCTGGTCAACACCGGGGGCCAGTGGCTTCGGCCCTGGACTTACAAGTAATAGCGTCGATCCCAGGGGGCCAACCCCCCAGGCAACACCTGCCCCTTTGATTTAAAGGGGCAGGGCTGGGTTATTGCCCAGTGCCTGAGGCGCCCCCCTTGAGGGGGAATGCCGACGGGATCGACGCAATTTTTCACCTGCCACTCCATGAGCTTCGGCTTGTGGGTGGTCCCACGTTATTAGGGACTTTGTGCCTGACCCGTACAAGTGGGGTACGCGGTAAATACAGTATGTAGATATGCTCAACAGTATTGATAATGTTAAACAATTTTATTAATAATTGAGGTTTAAATAAAATAAAATCCTGGAGAATGGTCACCCAACTAAGTATTGAACAGGCTAATTGCTGCTTAACTTCGGTAATCTATCGGGAACCGGTGTTTTCAGTGTGACTTGACCGTAAGCCCTAATGTACAGTGAACGTTATTCTCTAACCTATAGGATACAATAACTCTCGACAGTTTGACATGCCGTTAGAATCAAGCAATCAAGAGTAAATAATTAAGGGAATTGTGACTTGAGTAGTGTTGTAGCTTCGGTCACAGACAGACAAACATACAATCTCCATTATAATGATATTTATTGTCATCATCTATTAATAATGGATATTTGGTCTCTTTTTGTCAGTAATCGAAACTACGTCACTGCTTACGTCACAGTAATTAATTTTTAAAAATTCTGTGAAAAATCAATTAAGAGTCATATTTTCACAAAAATTTCGATACTTATTCACCTTTAGATGAATTTA
>JALAJA010000149.1:0-5000 GCA_023376005.1 Doryteuthis pealeii | reverse complement strand
ACACATATATATCGGTTGAAATGTAATGTTGATATTGAAAAATATATGGAAATTAATCCGACAGTATGAAATATAACATTTTGAAAAAACATATGATGTTTGTTATGTGATTGCTGACAAGCTTGTTTCGACCAAAACGATAAGTTGGTCTTCATCAAAGAGCGACATAGACGAGAAGAAAATATCCGTTAAAAAGACTGTTTACAAAACGAACGCTGATATCAACCGCTGAAATTTTTTTGAAAATGCATGTTCTGTTTTAAAAATAAAAATAAAATAAATTTTATTTATTTATTTTTTTAATTAAAAATCAGAAGCATTATAGTTCAAGGTAAAACTCAAAAGAGTTTATTGTAAAAATTGTAAAAATATATAAAAAATGTAAAGTGGGTATCAAAATAGTATAGTATATATATTTCAGCTGTTAACAATATAAAAAAAATAAAATAAAATTTATAATATAAACAATATAAATAATATTAACAATATAAAAAAAAAAAAAAAAATTTATTTTATTTTTATTTTTAAAACAGAACATGCATTTTCAAAAAAATTTCAGCGGTTGATATCAGCGTTCGTTTTGTAAACAGTCCTTTTTAACGGATATTTTCTTCTCGTCTATGTCGCTCTTTGATGAAGACCAACTTATCGTTTTGGTCGAAACAAGCTTGTCAGCAATAACATAACAATGTTGATATTGTATTCTTTAGTGATTGTAGTCATCCAGTTTCTTGGGGTTCTCTAATGCAATTTTTTTAGAAACTAGATTTCGGTAAATATACAGATAGATCAGAATAAGGTATATAAGACATACATAGATATATATATATAGAGAGAGAGAGAGTGTGTGTGTTTGTATGGGTGTGAGTTTTATGAGAGAGACGGAGAGAGAGACGAGTACGGCTAATCAGATTCATGGGAGAACACGTAGAGAGATAAATAGATTGTATTGATGGTAGATATATAGATAAATCGATAGATAAATATATTGTACTTAAAGTAGTACACCTACGCATATTTGCATAATGTTTTTAGCTGCTTTAACAACAACTGTATTATATAGAAATGATTTTTACTATAAAATGCATTGGAAATAAAAAAAATATTATAAAAATGCATTGGAAATAATTTTTACTAATAAACTACATGGCAATGATTTTTATGTCATACTCAGAATGAAAGAAAAAAATAAAATTAAAAATAAAATAAATTAAAAAATGTCACAAGAAGATCTAATTAAAATTAAATGGCTTCTTTAAAATATGAAGCTTTCTGTCGACTTGAAAAATCTAAAATCTCGTCGTAAACCATGGAAGAGATGCTTTACTGATCTCTTCATCAGGCATCACCATGACAACCAGAAGGTGAATATTTTTACATGTTCGTTCCGGCCTTTCGACTTGTCTTGTCTGGCAGAGACGCGATTCATGCATGCAAAGCCATTGATTTTTCGCGCTACCCAAAGGCGACTCTCATGGAGTGTTGTGCACAGGGAAGACGGACTTCCGGTTTTTCAAAATCACAGCCGTCATCCTCCATCTTTCTTTCTTTCTTTCCCCCTTCTTCTTCCTTTTTTCTTCTTTCTTTTTCCCTTCTTCCTTTTTTCTTTCTTTCCCCTCTTCTACCTTTTTTCTTTCTTTTCCCTTCTTCGTTTTTTTCCTTCTTCTTTCCTTCTTTTTTCCATCTTCCTTTTTCCTTCTTTTTTCCCTTCTTCCTTTTTCTTCTTCATTTTTTCCTTCTTTTTCCCTTCTTCTTTTTTCTTCTTCATTTCCCTTCTTCCTTTTTCCCTTCTTCTTCCCTTTTTTCCCTTTTTTTTTCTTCTTTCTTTTTCCCCTTCTTCCTTTTTTCTTCTTCATTTTTTCCTTCTTTTCCCTTCTCTTTTTTCTTCTTCATTTTCCCTTCTTCCTTTTTCCTTCTTCTTCCCTTTTTCCTTCCTTTTTTCCTTCTTTCTTTTTTCCCCCTTCTTCCTTTTTTCTTCTTCATTTTCCCTTCTTCGTTTTTTCTTTCTTTTCCCCTCTTCTACCTTTTTTCTTTCTTTTTCCCTTCTTCGTTTTTTCCTTCTTCTTTTCCTTCTTTTTTCCATCTTCCTTTTACCTTCTTCCTTTTTTCTTCTTCATTTTTCCTTCTTTTCCCCTTCTTCCTTTTTTCTTCATTTTCCCCCTTCTTTTTTCTTTCTTTTTCCCTTCTTCCCTTTTCTTCTTTCTTTTTTCCCTTCTTCTTCCTTTTTTCTTCTTCATTTTTCCTTCTACCTTTTTTCTTTCTTTTTCCCTTCTTCGTTTTTTCCTTCTTCTTTTCCTTCTTTTTTCCATCTTCCTTTTTCCTTCTTTTTACTTTCTTCCTTTTTTCTTCTTCATTTTTCCTTCTTTTCCCCTTCTTCCTTTTTTCTTCTTCATTTTCCCTTCTTCCCTTTTTCCTTCTTTTTTCCTTTTTCTTTCTTTTCTCTTATTCTTCCTTTTTTCGTTCTTTTTCCCTTCTTCCTTTTTCTTTCTTTTCCCCTTCTTACTTTTTTCCCTTCTTCCTTTTTTCTTTCTTTTTTCCTCCTTCCGCTTTCCGTCTTCGTTCTTTCCCTTCTGGTTGTCTCTTCTTCTTCTTCTTCTCTTCTTTCTGGAACAGTGGGCAGTAGAAACAACCAGCTACACCCCTGCAGACGAGTAAAACACCCCCACCCAATGGTTCCACCTGTTGACCGTGGGTGGCGCACCGTGAGGCTTAACGAAGGAATCCTGGGGATAAGCAGTCCATGACCTGCAACACTCCTCTTTAGCTCTTACTTAGGCTAGATGGAAGATCGGAGAGACGCCCCTCATCAATCGGCTGATCACACCATGCCCTACTACTTATAGGATTTTTCTTTTTTTTTCTTCTTTCTTTTTGTAGTCATTTATTCGTCCGTTTTTTCTTTCTTTCTTCTTTCTTTTTTGTATCCTTTTATCGCCCTTTCTTTCTTTCTTTCTTTCTTTTCTTTCTTTTTTGTAGTCATTTTTAATTCCCCTTTCTTCTTTCTTTTTTCTTTCTTTTTTCTTTCTTTTTTTCTTTCTTTCATTGGTAAGCATTTTTATTCCCTCCTTTTTTTCTTTCTTTTTTCTTTCTTCATTTTTGTAGACATTTTTATTCCCTCCTTTTTTCTTTCTTTTTTCTTTCTTTTTTCTTTCTTTTTTTTCTTTCTTTCCATTTTTGTAGACATTTTTTATTCCCCTTTCTTTTTTCTTTTTTGTAGTTTATTTTTATTCCCACTTTCTATCTTTCTCCCTTTCTTTCTTTCTTTCTTTCTTTCTTTCTTTCCTTTGCTTGCTTTCTTTTAATTTCTTCAATTTTTGTAGTCATTTGTATACACTTTTTCTTTCTTTCTTTTTATACTCATTTTATACTCCTTTTCTTTCTTTTTTTTCTTTCTTTTTTCTTTCTTTTTCTTTCTTTCATTTTTGTTGACATTTTTATTCCTCCTTTTTTTCTTTCTTTCATTTTTGTATTAATTTTTATTCACCTTTTCTTTTTTCTTTCTTTCTTTCTATCTTTCTTTTTTATTTCTTTTATTTTTGTAGTCAGTTTTATAACCCTTTTCTTTCTTTTTCTTTCTTTCTTTCTTTCTTTCTTTCTTTCTCATTAGATTTCCAAAATCCTTTATCCACACTTCAATATGTTTTTTTTCTCTGCACAAATGCAAAACTTTCATCCGGGAACTTCCAATTATTTTGGCGCGAAATATTTCCCGTATAAAATATTCGAGCACCATGACGTAAACGTTCTAAACTGATTGGATGACAGTAATGATAATACACATACATACATACAATACATACTACATACTAAATACATAAATAGACGCATAAATGCGTATACATACACACATACAGACATACACGCGCACATACATACATATATATATATATACATTACACACACACACACACACACATACATATATATATATATATATTGAATGATATTCTTGCTAGGTTTATAAGTAAACAGTGCTCAATACCATTGGTAGAACATTTGTATTTAAGTTAAGGTAGCGTGAACATGGATTCAAGGGAGCCTGGTTACTGACAGTTTCTCGCCAATATGATCTTGGTCTGAAGATCACATAGGCGGGAAACTTTCTGTAGAATCCATGTCCACGCTACTTAACACACACACACCCACACACACACAACACACACACACACATATATATATATATATATTTTCCTAGCGGTTGTATGAATATATATATATATATATATCTTATATACATATATATACATATAAATTTTTTTCTCCCCAGTCGATGTTTGGTAGTATATTTTTACAATCAACTATTTGCCGGGTTTTTTCTCACCGCGAGGATTTACCACACGCTTGGTATATTATATATATATATATATATATATATATATATATATATTCTCTCTCTCTTCCACTCACAAAACACAAACACACACACACACACACACACACACGTGCACGCAACACACTCATAATATTATATATTATAATATATATATGAAGTGGTGTGCGTGTGCGCGCGCGCGCGTGTGTGTTTGTGTGTGTTTGTCTGTGTTTGTGAGTGGGAGAGAGAGAGAAAATATATAATTAACTATTATATTAGCAACACACACACAACACACACACACACCCACACACACCACATATAATATATAATATATATATATAATATACATCAAAATACTGTATAATATATATAAATCAATACTATGATGAATATATAATACTTTAATGATTAACATATAATATATATATCCATATAACATTATAAATATATATATATGTATATAATATATATATATATATTTATATAAAATATATATATGTACATTTATATAATATATATATATATAACATTATATATATTATATATATATATAATATATATTATATAACTATGTTATATAACACTCCCCAATCACCAACTACCCAAGGAAATATATATATATATATATTATATATATATAATATATATATATATGTGTGTGTGTGTGTATATAATATATTATATA